>JAURVB010010540.1:0-22029 GCA_033002965.1 Piper betle
TCGGCTTCACGAGCGTGAACCGGATTTGGGGTGTTACACGGCGTCGGGGCAAGGGTCTGGGTGAGGAAGAAGAAAAGGTCGGGGGTGTTTGGTGGCAAACTCAGTAAATAAGACTTGACTTGCCTCCGGGTGAAGTCAAGAATAATAACTAAGTTGTATTAAATCATAAAAATCGGGAAAATCCCATAAAATCAAACAAACACTACAATATTATAATGATATGCTCTATGACTACAACCCACCCAAAATGCCCGTAACGCGTCCTAACACGGTAAACGGCCTAAAACTAATTTTATGATCCACTATATATAAAAATAAAAAAATGATTGGCATACTCTCATATATTCTGATAACTCATTCTGTTCTGCTGTGTTCATGACGTTATCATCATATACTTGGGTACGCACGACCTCATAGCTATACACGCAACTGGCGTCGGCTCAGTACACATGTTCTGAAACTGACTCGACTCAAAATAACGGTCAAACCGACTGGTTCTGAATATAAAACACTGATTTGAATCGTAGGCTTTACATTGGGAGCCGAAAAACGATCGCATAGTTACCCATTATATTAATTACTAAATTAGTTAAAATAATATTTTTACAATTTATAGTGGTAAAAAATAATACTTTTTAAACTCTCAATTAAGAAAGGAGTTCTTTGCTTGAGAAATTATAGTTAAATAGTATTAATATGTACTATTCGTGATTGAACAGTGACTTATATAAGTTTTTCGATAAAATGTAATCTTAATTACGTTTATAATTTAGGTTGGATTCGAATAGGATATAATTGTTTTGAAAGAAAAAATTTGAATCAAACCATTATTTAAAACATTTTTTATAACATTTATTATATATATATATATAAACATTTTTTATACAATTTATTTTATAACATTTATTTTCGTGATCGCCGTAGTTTGATTCGCAATCGTGTAGTCTGATTTTGGCAGGGTCACGACAGCTTCATGTTGGACAAGGTCATTACCACAAATGTGGCCAAATCCAACCAAGGGTTGGTTGCCCTTCCCCTAGCTTTGCCCCTAACCGCAAACATCTACTATTTTTAATAATTTAAAAAAAACATTTGGTATGAAAAAATTCAAAATCCTATACTGTTCCTTTTTATTTAAAATAAAATAAAATTTATCCAAACCCAACCCAACTCAAAACACAAAATTTAAGATATTAAGAAAGAAAATTTATAATAATAATAATAATAATAATAATAATAATAATAATAAACTATAAAATCAAAGACTTTTAATCCGATATCGACGTATCTATTTTATAATATTATTCTTTATTTCCTGCAGCAAAAGTATTACTTTTTTATTAAAATTTTTTAAGTGGGGTATACTATGTGTCCCCTAAATATTTTATAATTTTATCTTTTACTTCTGATTCCTAAAATTAAATTAAATTGCAAAGTTACATTTTTATTATTACAATTAAATATAAAAAATAAAATCATCTAAAACTAAACCCTATAATAAATCATTTTTCAGTAAATAGATTTTTAAAATCACAAATTAATAATTATCAACTAATAAATAAATAATAATGTATTAAGATTTGTAGAAATAGGCATAATATATAAGACTGTATTATAGTAAATGTACGTTATAATACAATTCAAGTATTACAAATACATATAATAGGAAACTTTTAATTAAAGTGATGTTATATTCTAAGCCATGTGAAAATAGTCAACTACTAGAACGACAAATAGTCAAATATCAGATAATAACACACATCACGCAGGAAGCAACTAGTATATATTATAAAATATTGTTGAATAGTAAATAATACATCTTGATATTATTTAATATAAATTTCTCGGCCTTGCTTCTATATTATAATAATCTGATTTGATACGATTATTTTTTAAAACTCCATTAACTATGATGGTTTGAGCTAATAAAGAGACGATTATAGCGGGTTTGTTGTTGATTTACAAATTTCGTTTCTTTGAATTGGTACATGTGTTTTCTAAAGGGACAATGTCGGGTGAGTTTTCCATTATTATTGTAAAATGATTTTCGATAAAATAAACCATAGTTTTAAATATCGGATTAAACCTGTCGTCCAAACAACTATACCAGGTAGTGATATTTGGTTAATTAAATCGACTCATTCAACTCAGAATTTGACGATTTTAATCCGACTGCCAATTCAATAAGCTGGACAAATCGCTTAATTTCAAAAAAAGAAAAATAAAGGGACTCATCCAATTTTTTTTGATTTAGGGGTGAAATATATATGAATGAGACAAACACATAAGGTTGCTAAATGAGCGAGCGAACCAAGTTTGGCTTGTGCTCGAACGCGATTTGAATAACTCAAAATTCGTTCGAGCTCGACTCAAGATCGAATGAGTTTTGTACATATATATTCGAGATCAACTCAAATATTTTTTATGTTGTTTGAGTTCGACTCGAGTACGATTTTACTTAAACTATTTAATTTTTAAGAGCTCGAAACTAGCTTGTTTGTGAGCTCGAAAATAGCTCGTTTGGGAGTTCAAAAATAACTCGTTTGAGAGCTCAAAAACAGTTTGGGAGCTCAAAACTAATTCGATCATAAGGTCAAAAGTAACTTGTTTAGGAGAAAAATGTCTAATTATAGAGATTAAAATTAACAAAAATAGTCTATTAAAATATTTATATAAATTATCTCAATAATAAAAAGGTCATTTTAAGTTACACCCATGTATTAATTTTTTTACAAAATACCTAAGACACCATTTAATAGTAAATATTTTCAAAAAAATTAAAATGCAAAGAATTGTAAACCCAAAATTGAAAAAAACTATCAAACGTCTATATTTTATAACCTTTATCTATATTACGGGTTATAAAAAGACCATGATGTAAAAAAAAATAATAATATTTCATCTTACAGGTTATAAAAAGACCATGATAGAAAATTAAATAAAATAACAATATATTTTTAATTATCATATAATTTATTTAATACATTCATTTATTGTATATATATTAATTAATTTTAATGAAATTAATAGCAATTAATTTTATTTTGATGCAACACTTATATTGTAACACCCCGTTTCGGCTCACCCATGAACCGACCCGGAAATTTCACCAACGACCGAATCGTTCGTTAATCTACTAGATTCGGTTAAGCCGACCTGGATCTACTCTCGGCGTCTTGAGATGGAGATGCAAATAGGAAATGCATGAATGGGAACAGATTGGGTTCCAACGGAGTCCTACATGCATGCTATGATGTACAAGCAAAATAAAACAAAACAAGAAACCAAAAGAAAATATATACTATTTTATAAAAATACGATAACACATAACAATCTACCATGACATTAAATCATTATCTCATTCGTTTTTACCTGAGCCGAGTCTGAACTCCAAGGCTCCCTACTCATTCATATTTATCAGTTCGTTTCATAACAAGTAATTCATTCAAGCAAACACATCAAAATTATCATTTACATAACAATAACACACCATCATTATACATACGTTACACGCGGCAGGTACATGTGTGCGCGGTTCCGTGCTGCTCCTCCGCAGTCCCGACAGCTTTCATCGCTCGCATTCCTCACCTACATATATATAGAAAACCGTCAGTAACGAGTGTTACCGGCCCGGAAAATAACTAATATCAATCTGGCACAGGAGAGCAAACTCTCCTGTTGAATCAAAACCATATACTTCCTCAAGAACTCTCATCAGGGCACATACGGGAGCCGTCGCCGTCGGGCCGTCGCCCTCGGGTCGACAGCGTCCCCCTTTCTTTCTCATTCTCATACCTTGGCCATTTCTCTATCGCTTCTCGCATCAAATTTCATTCCTTACCGCCCTCTGCACCTTCCATATTACTCCTGGCCTTGAGCACAAAGGCCGAGCACTCTCAGGCAGTCGCCTTCAGTACCCTTTGAACCACAAGTCTAGACATGCGCTGCATTGCAGTACCCGTAAACCTCCACACTTCTCCGGGTTTGAGGAACTCAAAGGTGGAGTTGTCCGGATCCTTCGGGAACGAAGTGGGTTCTCCCCAGCTCCAGAGCCCGCTCTTCCGAGCACACGCCCTATCTGAAGACGTGGCCGCAAGTACCCTCATCCCATCTCTCACCGAAAACACGAAAACTATACATATATAGGCCTGGGTTGGGATTTATACAATAGGCCCGAAGGCATCGTGAGCTGGATCTGAAGTTCGAAAACAAACTCGAGGGATCTCATCCTCGAGGGTTATTAATCCGAAATAAAACTGTTGGCTAAATGGCCCGAGTTAAGTGGGATCCGATAAAACGCCACTTAACTCGTCCTGCACATGATAAATCAAATATACAATAGAGTAGCATAAAACAGAGAACGAGTCCTAAACGGACCTGGTAGAAGCTCCAAACGGGTCCACGCGCCTAGGCGGCGAGCTCCTACACCGTACCTACACAATCAGGCTAAAAACTAACGCCCGCATGATGAATCACACATCCTATAGCATGCACACACAATCAACACAATCACGCATCAACCATCACACATCAACCTATATCAATTCTAGCAAGTCTACTTAGGCTAGTTTGCATTAGATCATGATCATTACCTAGTTACCCTAATTAGTTTCTTAGTCTCCATTTTTTAACACCACTCAATCAAACAAATTTCATATTTTATCCTTAATCAAATCTACATTTATATATATTATTATAACACACAATTCACCAATCCTAGCATGCAATTCTAATAATCAATACTTTCAAATAATTAAGTTAAAATAAATTATACCTCGCGTCGTCGAAAATCGGCGACGGTTAGGGTTTCCGTTTCGTGGCTCGAAACTCGAACTCGGCACCTAGCGGCGTCCGAAGTCCGATCAGATTGGATCGGGTGCGTTCGGCGGATGATCCGGCGAATTTCCCACGAATCTAATTTTTCGGCGGTTCCGGCGGTTTTCCGGCGAGTGTTCGACGGTTTTCCGGCGGATTCCGGCGATTTTTCGGCGATGATTCGGGACGGGGCAATCAGGGGGTCTATCGGCACCAGCTCGACGAGCTTGGTCCAATGGTGGTGTCAAACAGGGCAGCCGAGGCGGCGATGGCCGTCGGCGGCGGCGTCGAAAATGGGTGGCGGCGGCGGCGTGCTCCGATCGGGGCTGCGGCCGGCCTCGACGGCGCTCGGGATGGTGGGGGAAACGTCGGCGACGGCGAGGGGTGGTCGTCGGGGTCACAGCGGCGGCGGCGCGGCCCGGACGGCGGCGAATCGACGAGGGAGGGCGTCGCGGCTTGTGGGGTGATTCCGGCATCGTGGCGGCGAGACGGTGGCCGGGGTGGGTCGTGGCGGCACGACGACTGCACGGCGGGGTGGGGCGGCGTTGATCGGTGACAGCACGACGTTGACAGTGGCGGCAGCGGTGACGAAGCACACGACGGCGGCAAGGGTTTTGGGAGAGGTAAGTGTCGGGAGGGAGAAAATACCCTCAATGGCAGTTTCGTAAATAAGTATTGACTCGATTCCTACTCGAGTCAAAATAATAACTAGTCTCGTAATAAATTCTAAAAAAAATCTAGAAAAATATGGAAAATCCCATAAAATTAAACAAACACAACAACATCCAAATGGCATGCTCTATAACTAATAACCCACCCGAATATAATCCAACAGCGTCCTAATGTGTTATTCGGCCTAAAACTATTCTGCGATAAAATAAAAATAACAATCAATACTGCATACCTCCATATACTTGATAACTCATTTTTCATCATCTTTCAGACGTTATCATCGTACACTTGAGCATACATGACCCTCATCGCTCATAACTCACAGCTGGCCTCAACTCAGCTCGCGATCCATGAAGCTGACTCGACTCGAACCAACGGTTGAACCGACTGGTTCACTCCCGTAAAACTCTGACTCGAGTCACGGGTTTTACATATATATCAAAAATTAAGCAGTTGCAAGCTTACTGTGTTATCACTTCAACGGTATTAATTTGCCTAACAACTCTAATTTTGAAAAAAAATTAAGCAATATTTTTATAAGGAAATGAAGCAATATTTTAGGGAACGCCGGAGAACTCAGGCCGTGGTCAAGGCGTAGGAGGATGGCGATAGATCGGCCACAGCGATGGCGGCGGCGGCCAAAAGAAGAAGGTTGCTAGGAGGAAGAATGCACTTTAGGAAAGCCAGAGAACTCAGGCCACGGTCTGGGCGGAGGAGGACGACAATGGATATGAGAAGGTGGTTGGAGATGATGGCTATGGTCACGCCACAACAGCGGTTACGGTGACTGCGGCGACAGCCAAAGAAGAAGGCGACTGGGAGGAAGATTGCACTTTGGGAATGCCGGAGAACTCAAGTCACAACTCGGGCAGAGGAGGATGACAATGGATCGGGGAAGGTGGTCTGAGATGATGGTTCTGGTTGGCCATAGCAACGGCTGCGGCTAGAAGAAGAAGGCCGCTGGGAGGAAGATTGCACTTCGGGGATGCCGGGGAACTCACGGTGCAGTCCGGGCGAAGGACAGCGATGGATTGGGAAAAGTGGTTGGAGATGAAGGCTTCGGCCGGTCACAGTAGCGGTGGAAACGATGTTGGCAACCCGAAGATGAAGGTGGCCAGGAGAGGAAGAGTTGTACTTCGTGAATGCCAGGGAAGTCAGGCCACTGTCCCGGCAGGGGAGGATGGTGGTCGGAGATGAAGGTTGCTGGACGGGGCAGGCACGACGCATCTATAAGCAGAGGTCTGTTGCCCTAACTGCCCAGGAGAAGATGAAGCGACGCTTCGGCATGGGAGAAAATGAATGCAAGGGTAGTTTTGTAAATAAAAATTGATTCGCTCCCAACTCGAGTTAATAATAATAAAGTAAATCCCAAAAATACAAAACAAAATCTAATAAAATCAAATAAAATGCTATACAATTAAATTGAATTAAGCCAATTTAAATTTCCTGATAATGTTTTAAAATAACATAATTTTCTATGTTTGATTTCTTTTTTATGTATATTTGTTGGGTATTTATTTTTTGCGTTTGATTTAGTGTTTTCCTCTTTTTATATAAGTATTTTTCATATCACGTTTTTAGCAAACATGAAAGAAAATTTTAATATAAGTGTGCATCCTCTATTAATTTTTTTCATATAATTACATGATACTTTTTGATAAATGATTATTAACTAGATAAGTCGATAACACATGGACAAACTTTTTGGAAACTGGGAAGGAATGGAAATTGGAAGCCGAGAATAATCCAAAAAAGTATAATTTAATGCAAAATTATATACCCTATCATATTTTTAAATATGTTTTAAGTATGCGGGTGATATTATGTATATTATTATATTATATTATCGAGTCGTGTTACGAGTCGAGTTCAAATTAGAACCTAGTTGAGTCGAATCGAACACAGCCTTACTCAGCTCGGCTTGTAGGACTCGAGTTTGAGTCAGTCTGAACTCGAATATTTAAATGTGAGTTTCGAGTCGAGTCGAGCCGAGCCAAATACCAAATATTCATGATCTAGCTTGCTCAATTAGTGGCTTACAAATATATATATATATATATATATATATATATATTATTTATAAAAATAAAATAAAATGGGAGGGTATAAAGGGCATAACAAAGAATTATCTGAGCACTTGCCGGCCCGCCATCACCCCCGCCGCCTGCAACAGCACCGACACTTCCCCCTCTCTCCGTCGACTCCTCTCTCCTTCCCTCTCCCTCTCTTTCCTACCTCTTTCCCCATTTCTCTTCCACTCCTCTCCTGCCATCGGTGGCAGTTCGCCGCCGGCAGCCGCCGTCTTTTTCTTCCCGTCTACGTCATCGCAAGGTATCCCTCCTCCCATTCCTCTTATTCATTTCATCTATACCCCAATTGCATATTGTTTGCATTTGTTCTTAATATTGGTGTGCTAAATTTTTAAACTTTATGATTTAGATGCTTGTGACATGTGAAGTCAGGAAATGTGAATGGTGTTGAGCTAATTACTGATTGCGCTAATTGAATATGAAATTATTTGTTTCTCACGGTGGATGAAAATGTGTGTTTTTTTTGTTATTTTTGTAATCCTAACTCCATATTTATAAATTATTGTTTGTTTAATGTTGTTAGATAATTCTTGTTAATTACTGTTAATTATTATTGTCTACTAATTCATGACTGGAAATAAATATTGATGATTATTAATTCATTATTAATTGATTGTTAAGGTTTTCTTGATAACTATCAGAATGTGTGATGTTAATATCAACGGCTTAGCCTATTTATTTTTAATTTAATCATGGTTTATGTGATCATGTTTGAATTTTGTTAATATCTATTGCTTAGCCTATTTTATTTTCACTTTTAATTTTAGTTTATGTAAAGAAAAATTGAGACATGTATGAACTTTGATTGTGAAGCTTTAATTGTGGTTTTAGATTTTTAGACATGTATGAACTTTTATGTCTTGTATTAAATATTTAGACATGTATGACCTTTTATGTTGTTTTGGATGATTTATAGTCTTGAAATACTTAGCAATATAAAATTTTTATTTGACTTTTGTTGAGCATTGATTTTATTGTTGGTATTTATATTCTATACGGATGAAAGTTAATTTGAGTGTATGTCTAAGAAGATATATGCCCGATTCAATATGAATTGATTCTTGGCTGATTTTTGTTTAATCAGTCCAATTCTTTATTTTTCCCTTGACTAATTCAAAAGCCAATTTCGATTTATGCAACTATGCGTATTGGACAGCCGCCTGTCCAGTAAGGGGCATTTGACTGGGTTGCAGCAAACCCGGTTTAATGCCCCTGGTTAAAGTAAAATCGTTGTATTGGCGGTACACACAAACTACGAGGTCCATTGTAGAACCGGATTTTTATCAGAGCTAAGGATAATCTTTGAGCCCAAAACTTTCCAGCCCTAATTTTTTCAGCCCCACAGCCCATATTGCCAGCTGATGCTACCCTTGCTGCCATCGCTGTCCCTGTTGCTTGCTGTTGTTTACGTTCCTAGTGTCTGCCTCCATCATTGCCCACCACCACCTTCGTCGATGGCCACCAGATTTGTAAGTTGACAGGTGATGTGTGGATGGTGTGACCGTTGCTTTCACCTACCAGCGCCTGATTTGTAATAGATGATGAGATTGGTCGACAAACAGCTAGATTTTTGGACCGCAGTCTTGACAGCGAGCATGATTTATTGTTAGTGGTGAGTATCTTTGGAGAATTGTGGCTACGGCTCAATTGCAGGCTGAAATTTTCAGCTGCTCTGATTTCACCCACTTCGGTGAATAAATATGGGTTAGTTTTTTACCAAAAAGGATCAAGTTTTCTTTCTGTTTTGCTGGATTTGGTTGTTTATTTATATTAATCAAGGCCATGAACTTGATTTTTGGTGGCTTTCCAATTTTGAAGCTTGATTGTTTGGTACTGTAGCAAGACAAAGGATAATAATAGATTAATTTATTGCTCTTGTTTTCTATCATTGAATTTGATAACTGTTAATTCTTTGATAAAACATAAAGTTTCATTTGTTGAGTTTTGTTCGGGGCACATCAGGTGGTGGTTTTTTTGATAAACATAGATTTCTATCATTAGCACATATATGATATTATATGTTGTGTTTTTTTTTAATGGCGGCAATTGATGCAACAATTATTATTGATAAGTCACTATGTGTATGAGTTCTATGTTTGTGTCTCATCAAGCAACCTTTTCTTTTGAATATTTGTAGTAGCTGGTGAATGTTGTTTGCTATTTATTTTGAAAGTAAAATTTGTGTTGATGTTGTTTGACATTGTTAATTTTTGAGTCAGTAGATAATATGATTGTTATTTTGATCTGAATTTATTATTTATATTATAAATTTATATGTTGTATCAATTGAGAAAAGAAGGGAGGCTCTTGTAAATTTTTTTTGCATGTAGGATTCATATATTTAAATATTAAGTCCGGTATAACATTTTAAATCTGGTGGAACTCGATTAAACTAAGCATTACCACGTATTCCTTGAAAATCTGGTACATTGTCCAATACAGTTTTTAAAACTATTGCCCATGCCATCTGGTTGCAGAGAGAGAGAGAGCCATAATTTGTAATGTAGATTAAAAAAACAAAACCCCCTGGAATCCATCTAAATAAAAAAAACAAAAATAAAATATGACTTCCAAAGGTGATTTTGGAGAAAAAGTGTTTGTATTTTGTAGATGGAGGGAAGGATTGATCTCAGACCGTCCACATTCTGACTTATCCATGGTTGGCAGCCTCAACGTGGATCTCATCGCCTCATTGCAGACCTTGCTCGAGAATTCCCGCAAGAGAGTTGAGGTAGAGTAGGATTGGAGATGTTTTTTTTTTTTTGCAGATATCATTTTCTCTGATCTTTAGTTCTTTGAGTGATTTTGTATTGAGTGTTTATACATTTGTCATCCAGGAATTGGAAATGGAGAATTCAAGACTGATGGAACTGTTGTCTATTTGTCGGTGTCAGAAGGTGAATAAGAACCATTCCACCGTAGTGCTCCACTGGATTCTCCCTAGTAGTTGTTACTGTGTCATTCATGATTCAAAAATTTTTAGTGTATATCCATATGTTCAGAACATCTTTAGATATTTATAAAAGTACGCTAGCAACTAATGCTTATTGGTGTTGATTTTGTGATTAATTTGATTTTGTTTCCTGTTGGATGTGTCTTTTATGTATGCCCGATATTTGAGGAAGATCCCAAATAATTAGGTTTCTCCTAGTTTAGGAGATAAACCCAATAACCTAATACTATATTGTGTCTATCTTTTAGGAAAGACATGGCCTAGTCGGAGTCTTATTATTTGTCTATAAATAAGGTCTGTGTACGTATAATTTATTATTTGAAGAGAAATTAAGGTTTTCTTCCACGGTGCGTCGGCTTGGGGATTTAGGTTGCGTAACCTAATTATTCTCCATAATGTGAGAAGAATTGATATGTAAGAACATCTTAGGTCCTATTCTGCTGCAAGTTACACACCTTTTCTATATACTTTAATCATTCTTCACTACCTCTCAACAGGATGGTGGTTATCCAGGCCAAATTGGGTCAAGAGATATGGGAATGCCCGTTAAGTGTGGTATTGAGCCAGTTGCGCATAGCTTGTGTGCAGAAGAACTTGGAAAATACACCAAGAAAAAATCAATTGACACAACGTCAGGTTGCTATCTGGTGATCTTTTTCTTGTGTAAATATCATTATTAACTTGTGTACTAGTTGCTTATTTTGTTCCAAGTGATTCCAATTTGTAATCAGAATCTTTGAGATTTCAATTAAGTTTCTTGCTGAGAGACAGTGAAAATCTATTGGAATGATAGGAGGTTTTGCTGTTTTGAAATTTTCTTGATTAGATTTTTCAGGAATTGATGAGTGGATTTGCCTTACAACGTCTATTCTTGATTTGTGAGGCTAATTATTTTCATGATGCTTCTTGAAACCATTTCGTTTTCAATTGCAATAATTAGAGTAGAAGTGTTATATTGTGTTACTTATTTGACATACTTGCATTCATGCAAACATCTGTATATGTTGTTAATGTTAATTGGGCAGGCTCCATATTTAGTCAGTGCTTTTCAATCACCCTGATCCTAAATGATGGTTCTCTTAAATGGAGCCAAATGTGTGTTGGGGCACACATACACTATTGTCTATACGCAATTCCATTTTAGTTTGCGATAGTTAATGAAATGCCATAATTTCACTTTTTTTTCAGATGTAAATATGACCATTGCTCACCATTCCAAGCGTTATGTTGCTCTTAAAGTCATGTATTTTGGTCAAAGGTACACTTCAGATCAAAAAATAATATTTTCCTTGCATGCTTGTGTATGTGTGATTTTTTTTCGTTGAGTGGTTGCCTTTTCGTTTTTATTTTATGACTTGTGTGTAGTGCTCATTTTTCCAATGTCCACCTTTATAATGCGCTAACTGCATGCCTTGCTGGCTATAGGATCATATTCAAGTCCTGTTATCGATAACCAATTTTTTATGCGCTAAAGCTATTTACAAACTGCTCTTCATTTCTAGTAATTTAACAATTTGATAGGAAGCTTTATTTAAATTTTTAAGAAATGTGAGTTTCAAGGTCGTAATGGCCACTATTTAAAAATTTACTAATTTATTTTGGAGTTTTAACTTACAGTGATAATAGTGGAGACATATTTTAAGCTAGGATGGTATCTAATTGGAAGTAGTTTATCTTTGTTATCTTCTTAACGAAATACAGTCAAGTCAGGGTGATGTGAGTTTCAATTAATACTTTGGGCGTGGTTTTCCTGATTTTATTATGAGATAATGCAGTGTTGTTATCAATTTTTTTAACCTTTTTAGTATCTTTGGAATACATTTGAAATACATTCTAGATAAGAGTGTGGGCGCTGGTCATTGTAGTTTTTGTATGAGAGAATGCTGCACATTTTTCATGGTCATCTTCTCGAGCTTATCATAGCTGATGTATGATAGAGAGCTACATTAATAGTATTTTGGTTGATTATTGGTAGAATTGTGTAGATTTGCAATTATAAATATTTTTTTAATGGTTAAATCTATAAACTTGGGTTTTTCAGTATTTGATACGTTCTTTTCTTATTGACTTACTCTTTGTGAAATCTCATGTGGTTTTCCTTGATCTTTTCTCAAAAAGTATGTGGTGCCCCTTTGTGTGTGTGGGTCATTTTTGTGTCACATATTTCTATTCTTTCTGTTTTGTTAGTCCTATTGTTCTCATTTTGGTTCCACACCATGCTCTCTCTTGAGCCATTCAAATCTTGCATCAATTGCCTTCACCTATAACTCAATCAAACAACCCCATGAGAAAACAAAGAGTTAAGTTTAATGAGGCTGCACCAACTGATGAAACCTCAAGAGGGAAAAATGTGGTGAAGATTTAACATTATGACAATCATATACATTTTGAAGTAATAAATAGTTTGTGTGATGGTGGTTTCTTGAGAAACATTTGTGTAGTTATCTTTCATCGCAATCTTCTTATTCTATTTCTTATTCTTCCATCTGATATTCAGATGGTGTCGGGGATACGAACTCTAAATTATGATTCATGTGATTACATATGGTAAAATATGTTATGGCCAGATGCTCTTCCTGACGCCAACCCTCCTCTTTTATTCGGGCTTGGGATTGGCAATGTGGACAACAAAAACTAGTTTGCTTCTATGTGGGGCCATGATAAGAATAGTTTATCCTAGGATAAATTTTGTACTAATGATGTTTGTAGAGCTATTGCAAAAAGTTAAAAATTGACTATTCTCCTGATAGGTTTTATGGCTTTGCATCGGAGGCTCAGATGAATCCAACTGTTGAGGTCTGTTTCAAAATTTTTGTTCATGATTGTAAGACTTGCAACCAAATGAGTATTCTCAAAAGCGTTCTACCTTATGTGTACATAGGTATCATTTAGAAATTCTTATGACCATGTCTAGTCCCACATCTATTGTGCACGCCCTATTTTTACTCTTTTGAGAAAGTTCTGTCGACGCTACTCGATATCCATATTTCATTGATCAATGTTGGCTGCTTCGGCAAGACTTGTTTCCCTGCTAAGCCAATTTTGTTTCACTATGGATTGGTTTATTTCAATGTTTAGCTAGACTTTGCCTAGTGTTTGAATGGTAGCGATTTAGACAAACTCAATGAGCAAAAAGATCCACTATAGCAGATTCACTCTCAAGCTTTTCCGTTTGCTAGAATTGATCTCAAAGGGGAAACCATTGATATTGTGTTTGGAATTGAGAAAATTTGATCTCATATTTTATGATTTATTGTCATCCTTTGCAGTCTGAATTATTCAGCGCATTCAAAAGATCCAGACTTTTGGTTTGTTGCAAGGCAGAGTTATGCTACACTAGGTGTGGACGAACAGACAAAGGTGTGTCTTCAACTGGACAGGTGTGTAATGCTGGAAATGCTTATGATTAATTGACCAAACCCTGACAATTATGTTGAATATATTTTCTACAAATTTTTCTGCACATACTTGTTAGACTGGTTTGTGATCCTTGAATAGTAACTTACGAATCTTCATTCACTTTGTGTTGGCAGGTAATATCCCTATTTCTACGATCAAATTGCAAGGTTATTGAGGGAAAGCCAGATTCAGAAGTTCATGATGCAATGATAAATGGTAATTATTTTCTTCTGCTAAAACTTGATGAACTATGCTTCAAATGCTCTGTGATATTAAATTATTTATGTCATTCCATATTTACTTTCTTGAATAGGCATTGCCTCTATATTGGTTCTGTCATGTGCAAATAATTTCGGTGACCTGATTATATTTTTCGTTATATGAGCTAGGTAGGTTTGAGGCATTATTACTAATTTCATTTGTTGGCATCAATGTTCACATCTTGCTTAACATTATCTAAGAAGTGCTGCTTGGGTTAGTTGAAAAAAAACCAATGAATTTATTTTTACCTGTTCCAAGAACAAATTGAAAGCTATTATCATGATTCAAACTCAAATGGTTTGATGAAAATTTGCGGTTTTTTAATATTGAAAAGAAGGTAATGTACCCATGAAGAAGGTGGGAAACATTGTGAAAACAAAGAGAGAAGCTTTCTTTTCTTTGAAAATGAGGATATGAATGGGAAATATGAGTTATTTGGTCTTATTCCATTAGATAACTTATTAAATGGTCTAAGTGGAAATTGGGGATATTGGACGAATTTGGGATTTAGGATGATAGAATTGTGGAATGTAGGATAATGTGGGGTCTAAATTGAGGTTGCAAGGCTTAATTTGGGGCTAAATTAGGGTTGCAAATTTTAATTTGAGGTTCCACTCTCTGTGGAGTTGGTTCCTCTTCTATAAAATTAAGGCAAAATAAAATTCTAATTTTTGGAGTCCAAATTTATAGTCGTATATGACGAGTTATATCTCTGGGTCCTACCATTAACATCAACATGTCCATAAAATAACCATGGATGCCAAACAAGTGGGTGTATGGCCAGGAATAATTTTTGGTACAACCACCAAATTTGGACTTAATTTCTTTCCTAAAGGGTATGTTTGGCTTCTTCCCTAATTAGCAAATGCATGTTGAATCTAATGATGACAACCCAACTTGTTAGATCCCCTTATAAGATCGTAAGAATGGACATAAAGCGAAAGCGATTTAAGCACAATTAGATGATGATCAAGGCAATCAAGTAAAAATGAGGCACATAACATAAGTTTAAACTCACAAGAATATTTGCTTTAGTAAATTAATCAAAATATACAAGTTTCTAAGTGATGTTGACCTTGTTGACTTAGTTTTCTAAAGCGATCAAGTTTAATAGAATTAAGTGAAGTGTGCTACAAAGTAAACCAAATGAGGTTAAGCACACAAAGTGGGAAGGGAAAGAGAGAAGACACGAGATTTGTTAAGAGGTTTGGAACTCTTAGCCTTCACCTCTAGCTCACAAAGCCCTTTGGTTGGGTAGGTCTTCTTAGCTTTACTGTGACAGCCAGCTTGTACACTTACAAGTAACCACAAGCCTTCCTTCACAAACACCAAGTGCCAAAAAATCTTGCAATCAACAAGCCTTTCATCTCAAGGACCCACCAATTGCCAAGGAGTCTTTCAACCAACTCCTAACCCCCTTTAAGAGCACCACCACGTGGAGTTAATCCTTCCTTTACCAAGCCTATACCTTGAGCCAAAGGAGTCTTCCAAGTAGCACATTTATTCCCTACACTAAGTGCTCACACACACTTTTAACACCTTGGAATTTTATAAATTGAGTTTTAATAATTGAGCCTTGCCTCATCACTATAACCCTCCATTGGGATTTTATATAATAAAAGTACTAGGATTACAAGCAAGAGAGAATGACCAATTCTAAACACAAAACTTGAGCATCCAAGAAGTCTAAGAGAGCTCTAGGGGTTCAATAACATCATTGGTGCCCAAAACGCACTCCCCAAGGCCTTATTTAGGGCCTGTCCCTTTCCAAAATAGTAGTCATTAGGTTTTGAATCCCCAAAGCTTACTTTTTCAATAGCTAGTTTTGACATGTTTTTGAATGACCTGCCAATTGTGCAATAACATGTGTAATTGCTTTAGCTAGAAAGTGTAGTTTTCCTTTGGTTATTGATGACTCTGCCGAACTTACCCTTATGCTTCTCTACAAGTTTTACCAACTTCTGCCTCTTGCCGACGTAGGTTTCAGCTATCGAAGTTCAGCTGGAGTCTCCCTTAAGCACACATCATTCCTTCTTTCAGTGAGTTTCGTTGGTTGAAATCTTGCTGAAGCCTTCTGCAACAACCCTAGAGTTTTAATCTTTGACTTTTGGCGGCCGCACTCTTTGTCGAAGTGTCTGCAAAACTTTCATTTGCATGCCTTAGGGCTAAACTCCAGGTCTTGCGGCTGCCAAAGTTCCTAACGAAGTTGCTACGGAATTTCATAGATCTCTTCTCCAACTTTTGAATCTTTCATGATTTTGATCCTTTTAAGTGTACAAGGACTCTTATGAATCACTTAGAGTGTTTGTAGTATTGTTATATCAAAACAAGGCTCAACAATTATTTATTTGTAAGAAAACCTATCGGGCCTACTAGCTATACAACTTATTTCCCAATACCCTAATGGGCTTAACATCCCTAGCCCACCTCCTAATGGCCTATTTATTAGCACCTAATATCCATCCCCCTTGGATTGACCTTGCCCTCAAGGTCAAAATCTTGCAATAGTCCATGGAACAACTTGAATGGTCCAGATTTGTGTAGGGTATTAGCAAGTAGGAATTGCCTTAAATTACAACATGCTATTAGTCATGCACTCAAGCGATATTAAACAATGCATGGCTTGCAATCTTGGGAAATTTTAGCAGAGTTTCGTTGGAATTAGTATTTTGGTAGACTGACGGAACAAAAATAGATGCGAAATCAATTTTGCCCATTTCAAAGGAATTCTGGAGGATTTTTTGAGAAATTATTGCGGAAAGGGAAAAACATTGAATGCACTGTTTGCAATTTCGCAAATTTCTGGTGGAGTTTTGTTGGAATTACTATTTCAGTAGACTGGTGGAATGAAAACATGGGCGAAATCAATTTTGTCCATTTTGGAGGAATTCTAGAGGATTTTTTGAGAAATTCTAGCTGAAAGGGAAAATTCACTCCTCTCAGAAGGAGAGTGTCCTTAACCGGCAGGGTAATCCTAGGTGGCTGCTGATTTAACCACATTTTGACACAAACTGAGTTGATTCAACAAGATGTCTTGAAAATGTGTCTGTATATGTATTGCAGGGTAATTAAACTGTAATGTGATACAAAAAATCTACTGATAACATTTTCTTGATACAAATTGATTTTTAGCTGTAAAAAGGATTGGTTAAGCTCTTATGTGCTGTTTCATTTTTTTCAGAGAAGGAAATTGACTATGTGAGACAGCTTAATAAAGTCCTTCCAAGAGATATCCGAATCATTGGCTGGTCTCCTGCCCCTGACGGTTTTCATGCAAGGTGATTTGCATGTCATTATGTATGTACTTCATTGGTTGCAAACTGTAGTTAGCACTTTTCATTGCAATAGTTATGTCTTCCACTTTAAATTATATCTGATTAAAAAGTGTGCTTGGGGTGTTAATTTTAAGCTATTTATTGTTTGACTTGAAGGTGTGAGTGTGATAGAGGCATTGTATGCCAACAACTTGGGTTACATGATTTTTTTGTCTATCAGTTGTGTGGTTGTTCAATACCTCATACCAAATTCTATTTAGAAAATTGGTCCATTTGTCTGCAATTTTTTTCGTAAATACCTGTGTGCAATTGATTTATGATGTTTAATGAATGATTATATACATATAAAAGTATCGTTTTTGTGTTTCTGGTGGTGGTTTTTAATAATTGAACTTACCGTAAAAGAGGCTGTTTTCTTGTGAGGTTCTTCCTACCATTAATCGACAAAGCAAGGGAGTTTATTGCTCACAATAGGTTATTTACTGCTATAAAGGCACACAGATGTTATTTTTTGTGTTGAGAGTGCGCACTTATCAACTTTTCCCAAGTCGAGAAGTGTGTAGTTATGAAAAGCTCTAATTGTTTTGTTTGTGAAGTGAACAAACCAACTTTTAATGTTTGTTGTTGTAGAGTCCCATATATAATAAAGAACTTGGGTATTTAATGTAATGGCTTATGTATGAAAACTTGACTGCATTTATATTTCTGGTTTCTTAAGTGAGAAGTTTAGCTTGACGGATGATGTACAAGAATCTTATGGTTGACTGGCGGATCTTAAGTTTAGGCATCATATAATGGGGCCTTTTCATTTTATGTCTTATCAATATCAGGTTTTCCTGCTTGAGCCGCGAATACAAGTACTTTTTCTGGAAGGATAAGTTGAATATAGAGGTGATCCCTTTTATCTTGGTATTTACCATAAGTATCCTTCAATGATTTGCCATAAGTAGGCTACAATATGTTGCATTGTTTCAGGCAATGGAATTGGCTGGAAAAAAGTTAATTGGCGAACATGATTTCAGAAATTTCTGCAAGATGGATGCTTTTAACATTCATAACTACAGTCGCAGGATCAATCATTTTGATATTTCTTGTTGTGATGAAAGGTAAGCATGATATTTGATCTCCAATAACATTTCAAAATAATTACAATTCTCAGCTGGGCATAGATTTAAAAAACAATGTATGTTTTAAATGCAGTGCAACTCACTTGTTGTTGTCCATCTAGGCTGGATGGAAATGAATTGTGGGCTGTAACAATCAATGGTAGTGCATTTCTGTGGCATCAAGTGCGGTGCATGGTTGCTGTGCTCTTTATGATTGGTCAAGGTGTTGAAACTCCTAGTGTGAGTATGCTAAACCTACAGTTGGTACATAATTTTTTTTCCAATGTTATAATGGACTTTCTTTTTGTGTTCCTTTTTACTTTTTCTCATTATTCAAGGTCAATAAGTTTATATAGGTACATGTTGACAATGCTTTTTAGTGCCTTCATGTTTACATTGCAATTCATGTTTGGGGGATTTATTGGTGACCCGCACTTGGGGCATTTTCTTGTCTGCTGCATGCAAATATGGCTATTGCTTATACATGATGACTGGACCCTTCAGGCTTAAAATATATTACCTAAGAGTTCTGAAATACTTCTTGGAATAGGGTTGGGATGTGGGACAAACATGAGGGGCTCATAGTGCTAGGATGACGATGAGATTTGAACCCCTAATTTTGGAAGTCTCTTTACATCCTACCAAGTCTCAGGTGATGCAACCAGGGCCCCCATATATTTGCTTACAGAACGAGGACAGGCCTAAGCTACTTTGCTAGCATGGCTAGGTTGAAGATATTTCTCTTTGAGTGAGAATGCTAATACATGGTTAGACTAACCTGAATTAAATCAGCTAACCTTATTTTGTCTATATTTACTTAAGAATCGAGATAAATTAACCTATTGAAACTTTAATTCTTAGCTCTTTTTATCGAAGCTCTCAATGTCAAAATAAGGGCACAAATTGTCATCTTAGTTATAATTTTATGATTATTCTTATTTTGCTGGTTGATGGCTTGCAGATAATTGATGTATTGCTAGATACTGGGAGCACCACCAAAAAGCCACAGTATGCCATGGCACCTGAGCTTCCATTAGTTCTTCATTCTTGTCAGTTTGAAGGTCTCAATTTCATATGCTCCTCAGGTGGACCATGTCACTTGAACATATGCTCTCGATTTCATATGCTTCCATTAGTTCTATAAATCATCTGAGCATCTTTTTAACAGAGGAAAGAGCTTGCAAGTGGGCGTTGTAAGTTATTTTCCGGTAAAGAATGTGTCATGAAATGAAATACGCTAATATTACATAATTTTATGTTATTTTTTTGTAACTTGCATAATTTTAGGGAAGATATTTTGTAATTTCCATCCTTTCTAATGAGCTTTTTTAGGTTATATATAATATTAAAGTTGTGCTTTAGCTAGTTTGATGATCGAGCGTTGGTGTGACCATCAAAACTTTGCCAATTCTTCTCATATGAATGATAGATTAATATCCACGTCCCCTACTTTTCAAGATAGTGTAAAAAGTTGAAAAAAAGTATGTTGTGATTCAACATCTGCAACTTTGGTGAGGCTGTTGTTTTAATTCCTTGAACTCTATGAAATTCTTCATGAATTATTTTTCAGTAAGTCTATATGGTTTCTTGGAGAATTATCACCTAAGGTTTGAGATTCCTTTATGGAATTCATTAGTCCTATATCTGTATGTGTGTGCGTTATTTTTAGTAATAATTATGATTTTTTCTACCTTTATTGGATTCATTGTATTCATCCATCATTTCCGCCATCACCCCTCTTCCATGCTCCATTACTATTGTTTTGTGTCCTCAATAAGCTGTCTATTGAATACTTGATTTATCAGATGCAAAGCGAGCCCTTTGTGATCACTTGAAGAGCGAGTTCAGGACGCACATGCTTGAAGCTGCTATTTTTCGTGATGCTTGGGAAAACATAAGTAAAGGTGCGTGTAGATTATTAGCTTTCATGTATGAATTTCGTTTTGTACACATTTGATTTTCTTTTGTTTCATTATAGGTGGAATTGAATCTGGTGTTCATAAGAAGGTCAGACCTCATGTTCCATTGATGTCACGACCAACTGAGCGTAAGCACTCTTTATATATTAACATTTATAAACAAATATGTTTGATTGGTTCTCTATTCCTCTGAACAAAATAAGAAGTGAAGCTTATATTTTGACTCATTTCAGCTTCCTACGAAGAAAGGCGGACGAAACTCACTATTAAAGAACTCAGTAAGATGTCTAGAGCACCGCCCATCTCATATAGAGATATGAGACAATGATGGTAACACAGAACACCTCTTATTCTCTGCCAACCTTATAATTCTTTTGTTTGCCTTAAGAAAGCCTATTGGTTCTGCCGCTCTGATGGAACAGTTGAGATTAGTTATGTTTGCTAACCTTGCCATAAGCCTTAATGAGATTAATTACTGCAATTTGTTATAAATCCCTACAAATAGTTTTACGTAAGTTTTTTATTTTACTACACACAAAAGATGGGCGGTGGATGGAAGATGAATTTAAACATTCAAAGAGTAGCATTTGTTCATTAAACAAATTTGTGTCATATTTTATTCTGGAGGCTTTCACTGAAAAGGCTATTTTTATTTTAATGATTCCCCGAAGGGGTATGTTCTTGGCGGGTGAGTAGAGGAGGTTGAATGCTGCAGGAAGCTTGAAATGGTGACATTTTAATAATGAAATGAAAACTCAGCAGAATTAAACCTTAGATATTTGCATCCTTCAGTCTTATTTGTGAAACATAAGATACAGTTTGTTTTAGAAGAGTTCTACAAGTAACTTTGTTTTGCTCATCTCTTTTGTCGGTGTGGATAAAATGAAGAACTAAGATTAAATGTTCTTTGGAGTGAAACAATTCTTGCCATATGTTGCTTCTGAATGCTTGATCTCTATCACACAATAAAAATAGGTATATACCATGAAGGTGGAAAATCTTATGAAAAAACAACTTAGTCATTGTATGAGTTGTGCATAGATGGTTTAAAGGTGTAAATTGTGCATATTTAGTTAGTCGATTGATGGTTGTTAATATTACATCCTCTCCACAATTTATTATTAGAGTATCTCTACCCCATTGTTGAAGAAGACCTTCAATGAAGTCCATCGTAGAGGATCCTTTTAAAAATAGTGAATAGTAATTTGTTAAAATAAAATGATATTTATGAGGCTGAAGAATGCCGGATCAAATACTAGCTTAGGAGAAAAGAATCGGTAAGACGACGAGTCTAATGTGCCTCTCTCTAAGTAGAGATTGAGATAATATTTTGTATAAATAGAAGAGAATACAACGAAAGAGGTTCTAATACCACCGTTGGTACTTCAACCGATTTCAAGGGTCATTTTTAATTTAAAAGCTGCTCAAGAAATAAAGTTTTAACGTTAGCTTGTATATAAGTTATCAATCACCTTCAAACATGACGTTGCGATAGACACAATTAGGGAAGGATGAGTGTTGTTGATTTTGGTGAGCACA
>JAURVB010010541.1:0-20005 GCA_033002965.1 Piper betle
TTAGGGTTTTACTTGATTTGAGTTTTGCCCTATTCGGGTTAGTATTGAGTCGGTTCGAATAAGCTCGAGCCAGACCAATTTTTAGACCATGAGTATGAGGCTTAGATGGCCATATGAGTATGTTATGGAGGTTGAGTATTCCCGACATGCATATGATAGTTTCAGTTATGATATAGTAGAGCATGAGTTATCAGTGTATACATAAGGTATACATATGATTTTTATGAGTTAGTTAGGATTTTAGGCTTAGATCTAGCCGGTTGCAATATTTACTATCCATTTGGAGATTTTCTGGGTATTTCATTTGTATGCAGCATAAGAATTTTGGATCACTAAATTGTGCCCTTGTGGGTATTTATAGGGTTCGAGGCTCATTTAGCCTTCTTACCTCGATTTCCTCCTATAGAGTCATTTTTATAATTAGAGACAGTTTTGACTTTCGACAAACTCAATCCGAGCTTTCCGTCCATATAGATATTAGATATACCCATAGGTGGGCCCCACTAGGCTATGAGTTATCGGACGTCTGGATCGTGCCACGTGGCATGATCGGAGCTGTCCACTCAACCTTATAGCCTCACGCAATGATTTCCGGTTGTTTTTCTCACATTTTCAGAGTTACACCCCTAGCGTGTCGTCGGTGACTCTCTGCCTCACCCCCGGCCACTGTATTGGTACAACCGTGACCACATCACGGCTTGCTATTAGTCCGTACCCACAATTGCCACCGGCGCTGCCGCAATCTTCACCGGTGACGACGATTTTGGTTTCAGATTTTGCCACCACTGCCACCCGTTCGGGCCATTTTTCGGTGCCGGCGAGTGTCCTCCGGCAAAGCCAACTACCCCGACAACTTCCCTCACCGGGATCTACGGTTTGGGATCAATACCAACCTCTGTTGTAGCCGCAATCACCACCAGCAACATAGCCACACCTAATGGTGATCTGCCCTCTTTCCTGGCCATTTTTCGGCCAGCCAGTGGCCGGACTCCACCGACCACCACCACCAACATGCTCCTCGTTGCATGGGCCGTCGATCTTGACCGGCGGCAACAACAGCCGCTCCGTCGTCGGCGTTTTTCGGTGACGGGCACTGCGGCCCTCCGTTCGGCTTGTTTGCCCGATTCGCGGTCCGCCTACCCGTGACCGTGTTCGACTGCTGAATCTTGTTCACCAGCGCACCAAGTCCGCCAGTCCAGTTCAGGTCCACCTATCCAACCCAACCCATTTTTCAGTTAACCTAGACCGGGTTAGTTCAACCCATTCAGTTTGGTCTCATTCAGCTTGGTTCAGTATGGTTCAGCCCGTTTTCGGCCATTTCTCGACCGTTTTTTGTACTTTCAGAGCCCCTACATTAGTTTAGATGCATATTAACATTGTTTAGCATGTTTGGATGTTATGAATATTTTTCTTTATTTATTAATTATTTTATTTATTTATTTATTCATGATTATTCATTCCTTGTTATTTGTATATTTGTTAACTATGATGAATGATTATGTGATTAATTATTGTTACTAATAATGTATTTATACATAGATATTATTATGTTCATGTTTATCTTATTTTATTTAATTAATTAATTGATTATTAATTATTTTCTTACTCGTGTTCTTATTTATACATATTTAGTCGTATGCTCGTATATTTGATATTTATATTATTATTCCTCATAATTAATTAATATTACTCATTTATTTATTTATTTATCTATTGATTTATTTAATTAACTATTATTTTATTTATTTATTTATTGAATTATTATTTATTTATTTATTTATTTATATGTTTACTAACACGAGTATATGTTGATATTTACTCGTGTTTACCTGTATACTTATATAGTATAATTATATTATCATTTTATGATTAGAGTATTGTTCATGTTTATATATTTATTATTTATCTAATTATCTATGAATGCATTTTCTTTGTTTATTTATTTATAATTTATGATTATTATGTTTCGATTTGTGTGACACATGTTTAGTTATAGGTTTGTTAGTGTTGTTTTCTTTGTTGTGATGTATTGATGATATAAGCACACACCACGAGCATTCATCATATAGAGATGTTAATATTTTATTTAGTAGTGGGTTCCGATGTAGGTTTCGGAGTCCGAACTCGTCATAAATGTACAGATATGCTTGGAGCTTGGACCACAGGTCCGTAGGACTCTCCATCTCTACTTGACTCTTTGCATGGCGAGTTAATCGTGTTTTATACGTAGGACGGCATTGGCGGCATTTTATTGCATCCCTCTGATGTCAGGCCATTTAGGTGTGTTTTCTACTCATGTTTAATATAAACTACAAGAATGAGTTTGTTGATAATTAACACGTATTATAATAAATCTATGTTTAACATATATTGCTAGTCGAATATTTCATGACGGTGTCATTGTAAGCAAATTCTAAAGTTATATAGTTTATATAGTAAATTAAAACATAGATGATTAATTATCGTAAAATAATAAGTATGATATATTTAATCACCTGTAAAAGGGCTTATGATAAATAAGGTTGTTACTTTAATTAATTAAGTAAAATAAATAGTTGATTGTACTAAGTTCTGACTAATAATATTGCAGGCTAGTCAATTCACTTCTTATAATGATTGATGATCAATAAAAATATTTTCTGAGTATTATTATTATTTAAAAATTGTTTGTTCGGGTGGTGTATGTTCTATTCTTTTAATAAATTATGGTAATAAAATAATATAGTATATTAGCCTAATGCAAATAATAAGTTGTTATTATTAATTCATTGGTGTACTGAAAGATTAGAATTTAGTATATTAATAATAATCATATGATGGTGGAGTAATCTGTAAAAATATTAGCATCATAGTTAATTAAAATATTGGTAATATGTGTTTAATATAATTAGTATTTATGATGTATTAAATGTCGTTAATCAATGAATTAAAAATAAGATCTTTAAGTGATTATAAGATTAAGGTTATATTTTTATCATGTCTAAAATAAATATTTTGCAATAAAGAGAAAAAAGAATATAGTATTTAAATACATACTTCTAAGTTTGTAACACTAAAAAGGAAACTTTCCCTTACTCGCACAATGATCCCTCTATATATATGGAAACCAAGTCTTCCTGTTTAGATGCCAACAACACTTTTTCTTCTTTTTCACCTCAAAAAGGAAAACCGCCCTGAGGCTTGCTTGCTTGATTGCTTAACAATTGCATACGCCGCCGCCGCTTCCACCTTCCACACAGCCAGCCTCCACAACTTCAGACGCAATCATGGCAATCGGGAAAGACGACGACGTTGACGGAAAGGTTGCTCTTCTTTCTTTTTTCATGGGTCGCATATGAAAGTTTGATAGATTTTGATATAATTGTCTGATTAATTGTTTTGAGGTTTTTGTTGGGTCAGATTGCGCCACCTCTCCATCTAACGTTGAAGAAGAAAAAGTAGAAGGTTGTCGTGCATGGCTCCGCAGAAGAAGTTAAAAAGACGACAAGAAGCTTGTCAGATGAGGATTGTTTTTTGATGTCTTTGACATATTTCTACCCAGTGGTTGTCGTTGGGTGTCTGAGATTGGTTTATGATATACTAAGCAAGATGCCGATGCCGATGCCGATGCCGGCTATATTTAGTAACGAGATAATATTTAATTGTGATATAGATTATAATCATATGATGTGTTAAAAGTAGACTTCATTTTATTAAAAAGAAGAAAACATGTCAGATACGTATTTGTGTTGTCTTTTGGATATGTTAAGCAAGATGTCAAGATGTCCAGATGTCGGGCTATATTAGAAATAGCCGGTAAAAGATGTTCTGGCTATATTAGAAGGGATACAACAGCTACACATTACAACAAAATTAAGACAATTAAAAGGTTCAAACACGAATAGGCTCTTACTGATGATATCATTCTTTCACCCAAATCAATCTTCTTTGTAATATCATGCATTTGGGTACAGCTTATATCCAATAAAAGAGAATAAGAAGGCATGAAAAGCGGGAAGCTAGCTTATAATTTGTGTACAATTTTTAGACCTTTCCCTGATTTCGCTTCAAAAATAACCCCTTCTGTTTACTTCCTAAAACCCATTACATAATCAAAATAGTCTGATCCTGATCATCAGCACCAAATTACTCAGACCATCCTTTGCTAAATCATATTTGAGGTGTTGGGGTGCCAACGAACTTTTGATCCCCAAAGAAAGCAATCCAATTTATCCCCACCAATTTGCACTTGTAATGTTGAGCAGTTGAGCTCTCAGGATTGTACATACAAAAATGGATGCATTCATCTCAAGAGCATTATAGAAGCTGTCTCTTGTGGTCTCCATCATCCAATTTATATTCTCGCAAGTTCTAAAGCAGTTGCATTGCAAAAGAAAGCCATCTATTGCTATTCAGAAGATGCAGGGTTATGCATCGTGAGACATGGCCTCAACTTGCAAATACCTGGATTCCTCAATTTTTTCCTCCTCTCCTTAAGTAGGTTGTATCTTTCCCCATCGGTTCTTCATGGGCTGGAGGCCATTTTTCTCGCTTAATAGTCTTGAAAGAGACAAATCTGCATCTTCTCAGAAGTAAAAATATTCTTCTACATTTCAAAAAATAAAAAAAAGAACGTCAAATAGAATATAATGCAATTTAAATATGCAGGACGTTGAAAAAAACACCACAAACATACCCAGCTTGTCACAAGGGTTTTCTTTCGACGTTATATTACAAGTGCTACAGTAAATTGCAAGTAATTTATAAGTTTTAGGACTTCCAGCTGCTCAGGTCAAATCATTCGAGATAAGAAAATATGTTTCCTTCATTCTTGCCAGTTTTCACCAAATAATCTGTATGATCAGATAGTGTGTATTAGTAAACCACTACCAAGCGTGTAAAAATCTTCAGTGATAGAAGGAACAAAAGAAAGCAAATAACTGAGAATAGCACAATCACCAAGCATTGAGTGGTTGTTTGTTTAAAAAACTCACGTCCAAGTTAATAAGAACAATTTGAGCTGCTAGCAAAAATGCTTTAAAGAAAGGGGATAAATTCCGGAAATTCTCCCGTTGGTCAACCTGGTTACTAGCTATCTTTTCCTTTCATAGAGCTGTAAAAAAGTACAATAATTTTTATTTCGCATATCGAATATTACAGCCATCCACCATCTAATTCACTAAAATCCCATTCCCCCAAGATGGAAGTGGTACCTTTCATCAGTCATCAGAGGTAAGGTGTCCTCCATTATGACAAAAACCAAGCCAGCAGAGACAACTGCAATGACAAAATATATTTTTATGAGCTCACACATACTTCAAGTGGGGTGATGTAATCTTCTAGAGAAGCATACCATTCATCCAACTAGCTCGCTTATGGGTGTGCGATCCATTATATTTGCTGCAATCAATGCATTATTCTGTAGCAACCGATCAATATCTGGCAATTTAGGTATCTGCAAAGACATTAGGAAGTTCAGATAAAGCTTTTTAAGATGTTCAAAAGAAAATTCAAAGCGACATGAGTACAAGATAAAACTTCAGATAGGTTGTGCCCTTCAAAACCACATTGGAAGTAGGAAGCTGTATCATAGGCAGAAGAAATTCACATGATAACAAGGGTAGAAGAAGAAATAGTGGTCAAAAACTAAAGGGCCACTAAACTGCAGCAAGAGCACCATCTTGCAATCACCAAAAGAAAGCAACGAAATACTAAATTCATCTTCTCTCTCTCTCAAAAAAAATCATCTAAAACAGTACTAACTCACAAAAACTTAAGAAACCAAATAAACATAAGACTTTGTGTGCATATCAGTTGAAGCCTCGAAGGTGTCTTATTTATAGAAATTTTCCTATAAGCATTCATCAGTAAGAACTATATAGCATCAACAATTCTTGTAATTATGCCTACAAAACTTACATCAACTAATCACAAGCACATCATATTGAACAAACTTATGTTGGTTGAAGTAACTATATTACACCACGGCATATTGACAAAAGAGAGATGCACATACTAGTCAAAAAGGTGAAGTTTAGGTTGGATAAATTTCCACAAGAAACTCACAAACAAGGAGAAAATAATAGCGCTTTAAATGACATAGGCTCCAAGGCACACTCATGAACCCAAAACCCAAAAGAAATTTAGCTCACATTTCCATTATTCCTGAATTGCTGAACTTATGTCATACTTATCTGTCATGCGTACCTGGGCCAACAAATCAATTGTCCGCCGTAAAAGGCGAGCTAGGTCTCCATCATCCATAGCAGAGTCCATCATCATTTCTTGCCATGATAAGCCAGAAGCCCATGCCTCAACCATACCACAAAATTGACTATCCAAACCACATGGAATCTGCAAAATGGTATACATATATTCTAAGAAATCCATTAAGAGGCAACCAATTTTAGGAATAAAATTACAAATGACATACTTCTATGCCATGTTTCTCCTGGAGTTGCAAAAGAGTGCTTCTCTGCTCATCTAAGAGCATGATGATATCAATCACAATTGTTGAAGGTTCATATATATAGCTGTAATGACATGGAAAAAAATCTGAAATCATTGACACAAAATATTATTAACTTAGATAACCGCATGATATGTTCTCACCTTTATCCTAAAAAAAACAAGTATGAAAGAGAGTTATCTAGATTGTAAATTTTAGATGATCTAACTACTTATCCTAAAAGCTCAAGCTGTTAGAAAAGGGAACCACTTAATATTTATTTTAACACTCCCCCTTACGTGCAAGCAAACTTTTTTTAAAGTTTAGCACGTGGACAAACACAAACACAGGGCAAATAGTTCATTGGTCACAATAAAGGATAAATTAATATTTCTCTGGGCATACATAGCCAACGGGATTCAAACCCCAAACCTTTAGCTCTGGTACTATGTAAATTTTAGATTTTGGCTTTTACAAAATTAATATGAAGACATGTCTTAAAGCCATTTCTGCTCGTAATCATCATGATCAGCACCTTGTCTGATTGATTGTTTTCACATTAAAATAGAAGGCAATAGATTGTTTTCACATTAAAATTGATGATAAATTCACAAGCAGTTAAAGACCATCTCCAAAATTGTGTCTCAGAAGATACAGGCAGGATGGCTGATTTTCCAGGGGTAACAATTAGAATTCTAAAACATAACTCCTAAAAGAGAAAAGGATTAGAGACCATTAGGGATCCCCCACTTACCTGTTACTTTTTGAAGGACGAATTCTAATTCCCTCTGATACTAGACTCCCACAAACAGCAGCAAGTTGTGGTGGTTTCAACTCTAGTAATATTCTATTTCGGAGTACCATTGCAAGCCAAAGCTCATTTTCCCCTCGGATAGCAGCCGCAGTTTCGCCCAAGGGAAAAATCACATGTGTGTTTAAGTCTAGTGCTCTAGCTTCATGTATGACATTACTTATCTGTTAAAGATCATAGGCATAAAAGTCACAATAGGAATACTGTTGAGCATTTAAACAAAAAGGAAACAAGAAAAGAATAAAAAAGATCTAGCAAGCATCACTAGAAAAGATGATTACTCAATATCCTTCACTTTCTTAATCTCCACTCTGACAGCTTCTTAGGCAAAGAAAGCATAGAAATAAACATCACTTTTCCTAAAATTAGGAGTTAGCATTTTTTATTTAAAGCAAACTATTAGAAATGTCAGAAAGAAAAGGTATCCACCAATGAACTAATCTTTAGACCTTCAAAAAATTAAGTCCAAGGATCAATCATCAAACACAACTGGAATTTTTTTTACTGCAGACAACTAGCACAGCATGTTGAAGACAACTCATTACTTTATATATTTTTTGACTATACCATGAACCACCTACGTCACACAAGCTACTAAAGCAAAGATAAATTTTAGAAAGCCCCTATCATTTTAGCTACTTGGTAAGTGGAGCACTTCATAAAGATATTTGAAAGTACCTGCAGAAAATTCTTCCAACCTGATGGTTCTATTTGCTCTATACGTTTTGTTAGACGATCACGGCGTGATTGTAAGCGGTTGATTTTTTCTCTAGTAAAATTTGCCATATCAATGATCTTCTTAAACTCTTTGAAGCCATCGGAGCTTGTAATCTTCTTTTTTAAACGCGAAACTTTGTGTTTCTGATCCCTGTACCTTTCCCCTGCTTCAGCATATGCTTCAGAGATTTGTACCACCTGAAAACAAAACTAGGAAGAATATGTGAATGCTTATGACTTGTAATATCAAGTATAATACTCAAAATAAAAGAGCCGAACCAATTCTCTATTGAGATTTAAAAAATCATATTGGGTTATTAATGAACAAATCATCAAGGAGAAGCCAAACAGCATTTCTCGGACTCTCAGGAAGAGGGAGGAAAAGGAGAGAAGGTGGAAGGGGAAGAGGAAGGGAACCATATTTAATTACAATGATACCAATTTAATTACCAACAAAGTGAAATAAGCTTATGGCAGAAAAATAATCACCTTATCATCGTCTGAAAAACTACTCAGAACTGGCACATTCAAACTCCAGGACCAAGTTTCAAGAGAACCTTCCATGCGCCATATTGACCCATACTCAGAGTCTGCCAATTTATCCCACTGCAAATTTACCTTTTCTAGAAACTTGCGCATAAGATCACGTGGCAGAGCATCACCTTGAGCTAAGGGAGCATTAGGTAAGCCAGATCGGTATATACTTTTGATCCATTTCTCAGTGAACAAGTACCAAGAATTGTCAGAACCAAGACCCACATAGAAACATGGTTTTGCATCCTGCTTATCAATTTGTTCAAAGCATGTCTGGTTGGAAATGTCTATTTTTGAGCCCTGATCATCTATATCAATCTGTCATGAATAATATGATTTTCACATTTCTTAAATAATATCAGAATTTCACACAAAATATTTACTTTCAATAAACACCAGGCTACCACTTCATGGCATACAGACAAACAATTTCAATCTCTTACTTTATTCAGTCATGGATTTAAAATAAATATAAAGTGCCACTAATATCCTCACAAAGCATCATATCAAATGTTAGGCTCATCAATGGAAAAATTAATATACAGTACCACCAATACACTCACACAGCATAACATCAAATAACAGGCTCATCACTGGAGAAAAGAGTGTAACTATACTTATTTCCTATCTTGTTAATATTCTGCATGACTTGGTATTAGCAATTAATAATTACTAAATGCAATTCACCCCACTCAAATTGATCTAAGAAAAAAACCAGAAACCACACCTTAAACTCACTGCATAACTAATGAGTTACATATGACCCTCGCAAACTTCCTTCCAGGCAAATATAATATTTTTTAAGCTTATTGCAGTGTTTAACTTCAACTTAAACTCTTGTGATCTTATATCCTATATCCTGACTATATTCATACTTTTACTTTGCAACATCCAGATAAATTCTTGAAAATTACTTTCCGCTCTAGAACACTCAGAATGCCATCACTGATTGCCTAGCAGTAATAGAGTTGAAGTTAACTTTTCAGGTATAAAGCCAAATTAGCATTCATTTATGCAAACTGATTTCTCAAGCACTTGAACTCTCTAGCTTTTATAAATCACACACTGAAATACTAGATTGTGTGTTAGCCAATATATTTCACCCGTCACTCTCCCCTCCCTCGACATTATTTGTATGCTTTCACACTACATCACAACTATAACAGGTCTAATATTTCCTTTTTAACAGATAGCCATAGGTTACCATTACTTCTGCAACAACAATTACAAGCAATATCAGGAGAAGATTACAGCTCAAAGATGCCTAGTGTTAAGATAAATAACAAAAAAAGTTGTTTTCTGACCGCTTAACATTTATCTCAACATATTTCAACAAATATATTAGACAACAGATACAATAGACCCTAGTTTAGAAACTGATAATAAAGACATAAAAAGAACATTAAACAGTCACAATGTTACCATATACCAAACCAATAAATATACATTATGGTTTAATTAGGACTAGTTTAGATGCTAAACGCACCATATCCTTGATCGAAGTTGACAAGTAATCAAGCTTCCCCAAATAAACTGCAGGAACTATATGTTGCACAGCTTCCCTATCCTTGTACTGCAAAGATATAAAGGGTAAATGTTCACTTTCTAGCTCATTTAATAAAGACTTCATGCCAATCATCCGCAACGTCTCCATCTTCCTTCGTATTTTTGTCCGAACACGCTTTTCTGCCTAAACAAACACCTTTCAGTTTAGTACGTGGCAGAAAACTCATGAAGATAGAAAGAAGGGAAAGCAGTTAAATTTCAGTTATATCATGAAACAGCTGCCCATAAAAGATCATATTATAAAATTTATCTGAAGAAATGGTAAGAAAATTTGAATAAAAATATTTTTTAACTTTTTAAATTCAAGAAAGAAACCAAGTTAAATTCAAATGGTTTTGGAAATTAGTTACATCATAAGCTTATCAACAACTTCAACAGGAACAGGAAGGGATGGAACCAAAGGGCCAAAATTTTTGGATAGAATATAATGAGAAACAAGTAGACAACCAGCTTAAAAGTTTTCGTCAAAAAAGTGATTGAAAATCTTTTTTCTTCAAAACTTATTGCTGTTTATAATATAACACTTACTAAGAACCATCTTAGAGTGTTTTGTCAAATCTTTCAAATGCCTTCCCATCACATAATATCACAGTTTCAAAAAATCTCCAACTATTTCTTTGATACAAAGAATCGTGACAAATATTGAAAATGCCTATTGCAGAATAACTATTTTACATGAGGTTAAAACTTGTATGGACAAAAATTCATCGTAAAACTACAATCTACATGTGCAACCAATCCAACCAATACTTCAATGTTATCAAAATTCTAGCACCATGTTGTGTCTAAATATTTAGATATTCAGTCTTGGAAAAGGAAACATTGTTCATCGTCTTAGTATATGTCCTACACTAGAATGACTCTGGCCTGCTAGATGGAGTTTATTTTATCATGTATCATCCACATCACAATTAAAACAATGATGCATCTAAGAAAAAATAAGCAGCAAATTTTTGTGTCAAACGTGCTTCCTTAATGCCACTGTTGGCAAGGAAAACACAAATTACTTCATCAAAACGTACAAACATTCAAATTAAACAGAAATTTAAAGAGGAGAAAAATACACTCGCAAACACAAAGGTACAATAAGTCACCAAGAAAATAATCCTTGGTGTATAGGTTGTATTTGAGAGTAGACATACCCTCAATTGTTCTTGCAGCTCTGAGATCTCTTGATAAGCTACTTCAGATAACCGCTCTCTGCAATTCTTGTCAATAGCTTCTTCGCTAATGTCTGCACTCAGTATCTCAATTTCCTGCTGAATCTTAACAAGTTCTTCCTTGGCAGCAACCATGACATTGCTCCCAACATAGTTTCCAAAACTTCTCTCAACTAGCTTTCTAGCCTCTTCCAAAGTTTTTCCTCCTTGAAAAATTTTTCCTGCTTCTTTTCCAGCAGACCTATTAATCACCTTTGCACCCTGCCAAGAACATATTGTACCTATTTAGTGTTAACTCATGAATGCATAAAGCAGTTATCAATTATATCCAACACTGAAGCAAACAATGCCTACAAAAACAAAGCACAAGGTCAAGAAAATGATGAAACACTAGGATCACAATTGGACCGTGCTACCATACATAACAAACTCTTGCACAATCACAACACCTAATGAAAAATATTGGTTACACAAAACATTGAAATGTGTATTCTGTAAGACATGTTCACTGACAAACTTTGCAAATTACCTTTTTCACGTAACAATCTTAATGTAATTTAAATCATCTGATCTAGGGCATGCTGGCAAAATGTTTACCAGTGACTTATTCTTTTTGTCTCAAAACTCAATGGCTAGCAATCAGATATTTGCAACTAATTGCATCAGAGTTCATTTGCTCACGGATTTTAGGTATACAAGATACAGATGGTATATATGTTTTTTAAAGGAGATGGTAGAATTTTTCTGATGACCACAAAAACAAAAGAGATAGAATTCACATACCGCAAGAAGATTAAGCACCATCCCATAGGAAGCAGTAAACTGTGAAACAAGAGGCTCAAGACCTGCAAACAGCAGTTTGCAACATTCTTCAGCTCCTTCATAAGGAGTTTGAATAAGCACAGCATGACCTCGCTCATCAATTCCTCTGCGTCCGGCCCGCCCAGCCATCTGAAGAAGTTCATTTGAACTTAAAAGGGTACGTCCAGTTTCTGTCCTTTTGCTCAGAGATGATATAACGGCTGTCCTAGCTGGCATGTTAATCCCAGCAGCTAGTGTCTCCGTAGCAAAGATGACTTTGAGTAGGCCTTGCTGAAATAAACTTTCAATAAAAGACTTCCACAGAGGTAGGCAACCGGCATGGTGTGCAGCTATTCCTTGCCGAAGGCCCTTAACAGCAGTCCTGCGAACAGCATCAGGGTACTGTGTTTTAAACTTCCGCAATGACAACTCTACTTCTGCCATCTCAACATCGTTTAAAAGCTTGTAGTCATCAAGATAATCAACTGCTGCATCACACCCTTTTCGGCTGAAAATGAACCAAATTGTTGGTAACATATCCCTTTTCTGAAGATGCCATAATGTGTCTTTGATTTGAGGAACCTGAACAAAGAAAAAATTGTTCTCGATAAACTACAAATTCATTTAGCAGTAAACTCAGTTGAACCCAGAATATTTTAACCGCACCTACACAACGAACACAACAAGAACATTTGACATGTACATATCGAGTAAAAGAGAGTAAAACATGCAGTCAAATAATTGATCAATGAGAAGATTTTTTAGACTTTCGTGTTCATCCATAGTACATGCCTTAACTAAACCCAAGGAAACTATTTTCATTTTTTTCTGTTCACCAAAACAACAAAGAATGACCGTTTGAATGATAAGTTGTATTTTAAGCATACAACATATGACTTCAGGAAACTGCACCATCAAAGACAACATCTAGGACATCATTACATAAAGGATTGTCCGCATAAATAACTAATTAACTATCGAAGGCAAGCCTGATATTAAATGTTACAAACAACGGGGTAAAGTATGAAGTATCTATTAATGTAAACTATCAATGAATATTACTTGTGCACGACGGATTGAGTTCATATCACTTTTGGTCAAGAGCGATTGAATGCTTGAAAAATCACCACGATTACGTTGCATTTCAATCCTTCTAGAATTTCTCCTTCTTGACCCATCTTCATAAAAGTGGGGTTTGCTTCCCCAAGCTGAAAGTTGCAAATAATTGAGTGACAGCTTCCTGCATCAGAAAGCTAGATGAATTAAGGGTCGTGGCATAAGATTTAAAGGAAAGAATTCTCTCCCAACAAAATTGACACTAAGATAGTAGCAACGCTACAAGGGCAATAGTAAACAACTCTACACAAACATTGAAACACAAGAAAGGAATCCTATTTAGCCTCTCTAAGAATCACCAAAGCTCACAAGGAAAAAAACAACAAATAATTGCCTGAAAAAAAAATGGAACATATGTTTTCATCACTTTGACAACTCCCAAGCATTGAACAAATGGTCTATCTTTTCAAGAATAATTCCAAAAGAGTAAACCTGTTCATAGCCTTTTCTTTTTCATCAAAGAGAGGCAATAAACCATTCTTCATAGAGAAATGCCAAGTTAATGGAACAGGCCGCTTTGTGGACGTTACCAAGTCTGTTTCACCATGAATCTGGTTGCAATACATTGTAAATTTTTTTGAAAAAAATGTAATTATCATTAACAACATAGGGAAAACATATGACAATGAATCAGTGATCACACCATAAATAATTACCAATCTACAAAGCTATCATGAATTCAACACTACCATGGGCAAACGTAAGTTCAGTGTTGTGAACGTGATGCATATGAATAGGTTATAAACACATCCAATCCAAACTTCATTTTGCATAAGGCTATGACTTATGCAATCACTAAATAGAACAAAGAAACTAAGAAGTAAGTTAAATTATGAAAATCAATGAATTAACCAGTCACAAAGTCACCTGACCAATCCAACCAGCCAACTCATCGGGATTTGCTACTGTTGCTGAAAGACATATGAGTTGTACTTCTTTGGGACAATAAATTACCTGAAAATCTTTTTTAAAATAAGGAGATTGTGGTAACATAAGTGTCAAAAAATATCAAACAAATCTTTTACTTACTATCTCCTCCCAAACAGTGCCTCGTGATATGTCACTTAAATAATGCACTTCATCCAATACTATGGCATCAACATGTAAAAGTCTGCTTCCAGAGGATATCATTCCAACACTGCATGGAAGTCAGAGATTAGTAACATAAGAATCCTATTTTTATGGCCCTGATAAGAAAGAAAACAAACTGAATCCAACTGAATTTTCAATAGACACTTTTTCACTTCACAAATTCCAAGAGAATCCACAAGATCTATCAACTTGATTGGTTCTATTAAAAAAATGCATCAAATTTGGAGTCCAAGTCCGACATTTTGCTTTGATTGTGAAGATGTTAACTCATTTATAGTTGCCATGCGCACTGAGATGGAGTTAATTAATCATATCCACATAATGATCAAAATGGTTCTTTTATACACGTGCACACCCAAAACCTAGGAAGGTTATGGGAGAAAAACCCAGGCAACCTTCACAGAAGAAGACATGGTTAAATTTCTGTCACTTTTTAACCAGTACACTAAAAGGCATGCTAATATTAAAGATATTGCCCAAACGAAGTAAAGTCTAACACGCACATCAAATGAGGCATAATGAACTATAAAATCGTAGCAAACATAGTTAATGCAAAAAATCATAGCAATCTTAGTCAAAGCAAAATGTTTGACAACACTTGATAGATTTGATAAATGTGATTGCAGATCCCACTAAGAACCAAAAAACATAAGATGCAAATTCAACCTTTGATAGAGCATGTTCCTCAAAATTTCTGTTGTCATAATCAATATTTGAGCATCCTTGTTAACTGCTGCATCCCCTGTCAATAGCCCAACATTGTTTTCCCCAAAAGTTGTACTGATGAACAACACAAAGGCAGGCGTTACATAGGATTCCATACCAAGAACAGAACAAGTCAAGAAACAAATATAGGCATCACATTCCACACAAAATTTCAAACATAATGCAAATAAGAATAACAAAGCTGCAAACTATAATCTAATCTCAACTTAGAAGCCATAACCCCTAAAATCTCAAACAAACATTGCATAAAAGAAATTAAAAAAAAATTCAAAGCAGCAACCAGAAGTCCCGATATTTCTGATTGGACAAAGCCTTCAAAGGAGTGGTGTAGAGAAGACGCCTTCCTTTCGCCAATGTGGCTGCTGCAGCCGCTTCCGCTATCAAAGTCTTCCCACTGCTAGTTGGTGCCGAAACAACAACCGACGCCCCTCTCAGGAATGCTTTGATTGCATCTCTCTGCACAAAAGGAATCAACATCAACCATAAACCACATTCAAGATAGCAAAAAGGACTCTCCATTCGCATCAATTGAATTACACGAACAATCCATGTCCGAATTTTACGCTCAAACCCTCACCACAAGAGAGGTTACCAAATGCATCCAAAATGCACCAAATCAACCAGGGATAAGACAGTCTAGTTCCGAAATCAACAATCCATGCTCAATTTATTTGCTCAAACCCTCAAAAAATGAACAAAGCAGGCGCCATTAGATATCAAAATGCACCAAATCAACAACGAATAAGACAATCTAGTTCCAGCAATGAGCAATTCATGCCCGATTTGCACGCTCAAACCCTCAAAATGCACCAAATTCATGGCGCCATTAGAGAACAGAATGCCGAAAATCAAACAAGGAACAAACCAACCCGACCTGGAATCGATCGATAGGGAAGTCGTACAAATCCACTAGCTCGTCAATGTCGATAATCCCCTCCCCGAACTCCCTCACATGCGACTTCAACCTATCCACCCTCTCCCGCATCTCCACCCTCGACGACAATGGCCGAGCAGCGGCAACGCCGACGCCATCGGAAACCTCCCCATCCCCGTCCTCGTCGGACTCCACGGAAACAAACTCGCCGTACTCCTCCGCCGCCTCGTCGTCGTCCTCGTCGTCCTCATCGTCCTCGGACAACTTCTCCTGCTCGGAGGAGTCGAAGAGCTCGGAGGGAGTGGGGTTCCGGGAGACCGGAGACCGGCGGCCCGCGCGGAGAATGCGGAGGTGTGGGTTGGGGGAGAGGGCGGGGGCGAGGAGGAGCGGGGAGGGGAGGGTGGGCCTTGGCTGGAAATGGGGGCGAGAAGGGAGGGAGGGATAGAAGATGGTGGTGGAGATGGCGTCGGAGGGTGGCGCCATCGTCTACGATGGTCACGATGGCGGCGCCGCCGATCTTATCGCACTCCCAAGTTGCCGAGTTGGAGCGATTGCTGCCACTCCATCTTTTAGCGGGCAAGTGGATTGGTTGTCCACTTTGAATGCACTACCATGTTTTAGCGGGCAGCGCAAGCAGCTCTTGTTAATTCCACCCCACTCCCCCCAACGCCCCCGGCCATCTCCTGCCGCTGTGGCCCCGGCCATCTCCCGCCACCACGGGCCCCCCGCCATGGCAGCCCCTGCGACACAGCCCCCTGGGCGGTGAGGAGCGGTGGCAGGGGCGGGGTGGTGGTCGTCGTGGCAAGGGGCGGCGACCCCTGCCCAGCTGCCACCTGGGGTGCTCCCCTCCCCTCCAGCCGCCCCTCCCACCCGCCACCGCCCGGCCCGGGGTGTGGGCAGGGGGCGGAGGGGGGGTAGGGGCACCTGGTTGTTTTCGTCCCGACTCAAGTTATTAAAAATTTGATACAGTTCCGACTCGAGTTAGTAAAAACTTGACTTAGTGCCGATTCAAGTCAGTAGAAACGTGACTTAATCTCAACTCGAGTCAGTAAAAAATTAACTCAGGTCCCAACTCGAATTAGTAAAACATTAACTCTATCCCGATTCAAGTCAATAAAAAATTATTTCGGTCTTGACTCGAGTCAATAGAAACTTGACTCGATCCCTACTCGAGTCAATAAAAAATTGACTCCGCCCCAACTCGAGTCAGTAAAAATATGACTTGGTTTGGACTCGAGTCAATAAAAAATTATTTTGGTCCCTAACTAAAGTTAGTAAAAACTTGACTTGGTCTTAACCCGAGTCAATAAAAACTTAACTCGGTCCTGACTTGAGTCAGTAAAAACTTAACTCGGTCCATACTCGAGTCAATAAAAAATTGTTTCAGTTCCAACTCGTGTCAGTAAAAACTTAACTCGATCCTGACCCAAAATTAATAAATAATGTGTTTTAACTCAGTAAACTGTTTTAAAATTAATTTTGTGATCAGCTATATATTAAAAAAAATAACATACTCTTATATATTTTGATAACTTTTAAATTATGTTGATGAATTTAGAAACACATCAGAGCCAAAACACATGAGAGCCATCTCATTTAATTTTCTTCCACATGATGAATACAAGTATAAACCATGAAAGATCATGCCGGTGAATAACTTACAAGTTACAAATCTGTCAAGCTTGATTAAAGCAAATTACAAATCATGGACACAAGTTACAAATCACTAAGATTATACAGTCCTTTCATATTCGTAGCTATCATAGTTGTTTTCCATCACTGCTTTGAGATTTGTCATTACTGTATAGACGCCCCTAAATAGACTCCACGACTCCACTTTCAAATGGAACAGTTTTTTGCCTATATATTTATAAATAAAACATGGAAAATAATCACATAAATTATATATAACAAAGCAGAACAAAATAAGGCATGTGTTAGGCAACATTACTGATGCGCTACAATTGCAGGGCAAGTGCACTTATCATGCCCAACTCCTCGTTTGTTGCACCCATGGCATAACCTATTTTTTACCATATGTTCCATTGCATGTTTTTTACCACTCTTCCACTTTTACCACTTCCTTTTGTCTTTGATTGTGTCGGTAGATATACTTGTATTCCATGATGCGGATCATCTACCACATCTTCTACCAATTTTTCAACCTCCAATAGTTTTTGTTTGGCAAGTTCAAATTTCTCAGATGATGAATATGCATTTTTGGCCTATCGATTGAATATACAGTGCAATTCTCCCCAATTTGAGAATAAAGTTTTATTGCAATCACCACGAAGTTCCACTCCATCACCAACAAAAACAACTTCCTTTGCCATTTTAATTGTCCATCTCGTCACGACATAAAATTGAGGAAAAATATCACCCTCATTCAATCTCAGTACATACAGTAAATGCCTATATGGAATACCTTCACTTTCCAAAAGTTGACATCTACGTGTGCCTCTACTGTCAACTCCTATATAAGTAACACGTGCAACCAACTCTTTATTATTTCTACAGCATGTTACATCATACTGTTCAACATCCTCCCTATCTAATTTCTTATAAAATGAGCAACAAACTAAACTGTATTGTAGTTCTTCTTGAAACTTATAAAAAATATTTTGAGTATAAACTTTTGTCATCTTACATTCCATCTTGAATGAAGTGACCAATTTGAGGCTTTTATATGAGTTTTTATAAGATTCTTTTGCCTCATTCAATCTCTGTCTTTTGATAACTCTCTCAAATCTATGTATAAACTCAACAAGGCTATTTGTTTTGTTGACATACCTTGAATAAAATGAGTTTTGAGATTTACTTCGTTGTAAACTTCTTATACCAGCCAAAAATATACCTTTACTATACACAGGCACCCACACTTGACGAATTGCATATATAGATTTTAACTACTCATTTTCCTCCAAACAATTGTCTTTTATTATTTCACTCCATTGTGATTCAAATTCTTCTTTATTTTTTGCATCATAAATTAAACTATGAAATGACTCATAAAACTCCCCTTTGTGACAGCAATTATACTTAATTTTTCAGTTTCCTTCTTAAAGATATGCCAAATGCAAAGATGATGATATGTTGCAAGAAATATCAATTTAATTGCTTTATCCATTGCAGGATCTTGATCAGTAACAATTGCCCTGAGATACTTTCCATCAATGCATTTCAAAAATGTTTCAAGAAGTCACACAAAAGATTGAGTCCTCTTATTACACAAAAACACATCCAAATGTAATAGTTTGCTTGTGATGGTTTACTCCGGTGAATGGTGCACAAATAAGTGTATATTTATTTATATCATATGTTGTATCAAAAATCATCACAGCTGAGAAAAGCTGATTATTTTTTCTTGGAATTCCATCCGCCCAAAAATAATGTTTCAATCTACCATCATCATCAACTTCATAGCAATAAAAAATGAGTCATTCATCTTTTTTATTTTCTCGAAATATTCTATTAATAATTGGGCATCAATTTTCTTTATCTATTCTTTATTTTTTGTCTAGGCATTTCTAATTTCTATCTCTATATAACGAATATTTTCAGCCTCCACCTCCTTCAATTTCTAGCACGGACATTGGTTAAGAAGTTTTTATGTTAGCCTCTACAAATGTGTCAATCAAACTTTAGTGCACACTTGTAACATGCCTATGTGACCTGAGAAAATGAATTTTTGATGGTGTAAGGAGTGCATGACTATGTCCTTATTCGAAATGCATGACCTTCTATAACACCCCAAATCCGGTCCATGCTCGGGAACTGAACTGACATGTTACAGGCCCTAGTTAGGCCAGCTAACCCGAACCCAACTTGCGCAGATCTAATCTCGGCGTCTTAAGATAAAGATATTACTCGTTATGCATAGATGAATGCACAGAATCCTAACATGATACTACATGGATGACATGCAAACTAAATTACACATCACAATTACGATCAAAATCGATGAAAATTTCGAATAAAACGGACAGAATTTCCCCTAAAAGTGCAATTAGGGTCACCCTGTCAAAATACTATATATAAACATATATGCAAACATGTATCTATATATCACGTAACTTCATTCACACAATTTGATATGTTGTTTACTCTCTCTAAAGCTTGGGCCTTAACCCACCACGCTCCTGTTGCACAATCTATTCATGTTTCACATTCTGTCATTGTGT
>JAURVB010010542.1:0-14777 GCA_033002965.1 Piper betle
ATGATATGATAACTAAAAATCACACTCCAATCGATTAAGTATTATAATAAATCTTGTAAATAAACAAATAGAGTTTTCCTAAAAGTGCAATAAGGAAACTACCTTATCCATCGTTATATCACAATATATATATATATATATATATATATATATATATATATGATAACTAACAAGATATATCACAATATATTTTGTTAACATCATAACATTTCTATATCATAATCCCTACCTAGGTCTTGACCCATCTACTATTCACATTCACATGGCCAGAAGTTTACTAACTTCAAGTTTGCCGACTTTATTTTCAAAACAAGTTAACCATGCATTAAAAATTATCAAAATATTTCATCAAAAGTTTTACACATTCACCAACATCACAATAAGACATCCTATCATTAGACATGTGTGCGTGCAAGGATGTCAGTGCTCATTTGTCAAGTCCAACACATCTTGTTATGTCTAATGCTCAGCTACATATACAATATAAAACCATTAACAACAGTTGTCACTGGTGCAAAAAATAACAAATATAAAACTGTCAATGGTAGCTAACTCTCATAAAAAGAAAATGTGCATATAGTTCACCAAAATTGTCATAATGGTAAATATTGAGGAGCGATCGAGCTATAGTTTGGTTGGCATCCTGAATTGACTGATCTGATGCCTCTTTTGGGATTTTCTCATTTTTTTCTTTTGGTCCTCCAGGACTGCCAGTATATCCTAAACCCTCTCTGATCGACCATATTTTTCCTGGACCAGAGCACGAAGGCCGAATACTCTCAGGCAGTCACATTTAGGATCCTTTGAACCACAAGTCTGGATGTGCACTGTACTAAATAGTACCGGTAAACCCCACATTTTTCCGGGTGTGTGGAATTCAAAACATGGGTTGCCAAGAACCCTCGAGAATTGAATAACCCTCTCACTAATCCAAAGCCTACTGTGACTCACATGTGCACCCGCTCATGCTACATACTAGTCGGTTTCACCATCTTTCGTCTCACTAAAAACTTTAAAAAAATCATATATAGGCCTGAGAAGGGATTTAATATTTTAGGCCAGAAGGCAACTTACGGTGAATCTTTTTTCGAAATCAAACTTGAGAGATCTCATCCTTGAGGGTTATTAATCACAGAAACTAGTTTGTTAAAATTGTCTATGTTAAATAGGGTCCGATAAATCAACCACTTAATATGTCCTACAACATACAATCCAAAGCAACAATAGAAGAGATTGACAAATAAGAGTACGAGTCCTAAACAGACCTGATAGAAGTTCCAAACAGGGTATCGTGCTTATGCGGCCAGCTCCTACACTGAACCTACACAAACCTGACTAAATTTTAAAGCCTATATACACCTATATGATGCATGAATAACATGATGGATAAATCAAACAACACTAGGCCAATCATATCTATCTTGATCAATCCAACAAACCCTAATCATATTGACAATATAATCATGTGAAAACTATATGATACTGAGATAATATGATAATATTTCAGGCAACGCAAAACCAAGTAAAGTAGCCCTAATAATCATGTCACATACTTGTGATAAACCTATAGTTAATTCCATATCATGATAATGCAATTAAATTCTAATGTCATCACTAATAAAATATAACTATTATCATACAATAATTTCATCAATTACTACTTAGATATATGATTCTACATTCTTATGTAATCATGTCATCAACATCACAAATTTATTGATATGTAATTAAACATAACCATTAACTAAATAAAGATCATAATTTTGATAATCAAACTAATACACAATTATGACAAATTAATCATTAGAACTAGATGTATAATTCACGACTTTAATTATCTATCATTAATTTATAGCAAATATTGACAAGCGTGTACTTTTAATTAACTAGTCAAATATTTTCATAATTACAACAATATAAGCATTCACAATAACATGCAATAAATCTCAAGATCTTAAAATCAGTAAAAAAATCAAAGTTATGGATATAACCACAATGATGTACATGCTAATGATGATCAATCATATAAAATGAAATAAAAATAAAGTTGTATACCTAAGTCGGTGATTATGCGGCGATGGCCGCGGTTGCCGGCAGTTACCATGAGGAATGGTGGTTGTGTTTGCTGTCCTACAAGTGAAGTCGGCAATGGGGGAGTTACTCGATGTGACTGGGCGCCACTGGACGGCCAGTCGCCGGCTGCGGCTGTAGGTTGTGGCGGGCTAGGGAATAAATGGCTAAGAGGGTGATCTCAGCTAGGAAAAGGGGAGGATGGCTAGGGGTGGTCAGGTCAGCTAGGGGGCGGATGGTGTGGCCGACAGGGGAGCTAGTCACCAGCAACAGTGCATGCAAGTGGTGACCTTGACTGACTCGTGGTCACCATGCATGTCATTGCATAGGCCGGGGAAGGGCCGGGAAGGAGGAATGAAGAGTTAGGGAGGGTCGCCGAAGGTCGTGGCTGGAGTTGGTGGTTAGCGGCGATGCCTGTAAGGTAGCAGCAGTGGGTGGTCGTAAGGAAAAATAGGGAGAAAGGGAAGGAAGTGGGAGGAAAGGAGGTGGGGGTGAGGTGGTGGCGATGGCCAACTAGAGTAAATAATAATAAATAAATTCTAAATAAATATATAATAATTATGATAAAGTACTATAAAATAAAATATGCTCAATAAAATAAAACAACATGTTCTAGACCTACCAACCTTCCAAAAAACCCTATCTAACACATCTTAAGATGATAAATGACCTAATTTTAATTTCTACGGTCTAATGCATGAAATAAAATAAAAAATCTAGCAATCTGTTGTATACTGTGATAACTTATTTTCCTACTGTGTTACTGATGTTATCATCATATACTTGGGTACACTTGACCCTCATGGCTTATAACACACGGCCACCTCGGTTTGGTACACGTGTTTTAAAACTGATTCGACTCAAACTGACGGCTGAACAGATCGGTTCACGAGTATAAAACCATGACTTGAGTTATGGGTTTTATAGAAGGGGGTCTTGTTGCATTGAAGAAAATTGAATAAGAAAAGAAGTAGATAAGGACACAGGAGAAGGGGAGGAGCCCCTTGCCGAAGTTCCATCTATGACGACCACCCCCACCCCTTGTTGATGACCTTGGAGTGCTCCCTGATACTACCAGCCGAGAACTTCGCTGGAGGAGTTTGAAGTGGGGGGCTCATTGCTTTGAAGAAAATTGAAGAAGAAAAGAAGCAGTTGGAGAAGGAATAAGCAGGAAAAGGAACAAGGGGAGGAACTCCTCGCCGGAGAACCTTTCTGATGACCCCCTAGCCCACCGGTGCCGAGCTTGCAATGCCCCAGATGCAACCCAACCGAGAGCTTCACTGGAGGTATCTGAAGTGGGGGGGGGGGAGGGGGGCGGGGGCTAGACGTTGCTACAAAGAAAAAAGAAGAGAAGGAATAAGAAGCACAAAGGAAGAAGAAAGTGGAGGATCCCCTTTTAGGAAAAGCCACCGCCTCCAATTGATCGCCCTTGTCTATGGGTACAAACCCAAATCTAGTACAACCGCAGTAAGTCATCACCTTCACTAAAAAATGGTGACAGAGCTCGACCAAAAACCAATTTTGTTGGAACTTTCCATCATTACTACCGCTAGCTAGCGCCACCACAAACCGTTGGACCACCTCCAAGTGTTTTACCAGTCATAGATCTACTGATCTAGGTGATCTGTGCCACCCTCAGTTGCTGGAAATTTCGTTGTCAAAGCCACCAAAGCCACCGTTGCACCACCTCCGCAATCGGGTCCATCGGACCAGTGTACTGTTGATCATGTTCACTTGTTATGTACCCTTGCCCCATGGTTGACCGTGATCGTGACCGGACCCAAACCCTAGACCGCATTCATATATCCGTTCGCGACCCAGATTTTGAATTGGCGCAGTATACACCATGTATAGCCTAGCGCACCCATAAAAGTCCTTTCCTGTACACGCCACCTGGTCTGGTCCATCATTTATCCTCGTTTGAACCAACCCAAAATGGTTAAGTTCAGCCTATTATGATTCAGAAAATAATTTGAAGTCCTTCCAAACCTCACATCGAGGAGAAACTTGCTATCACACCGTTTGTGGATGCTCCAGATGGAGTAGTGAGGTTATTTTGAAGATTTGAAGACTAGAAAAGGACAAATCAGGGTATTGGATTCGAAGATTTTAAACACGGATCAACTAAAAAGCAGTAGAATCCACTATTTTGTATAAGTTTTAAATCAAATAAGAAATAGTGGATTATGAGTACCAATCTCACCGTCGACTAACTTAGGGCTTCGAGTGAACTTTAAGAAACCACGTAAAAATTTCCTGTGTCTTTCCTTGCTCACAACATTTTTATTTATTTTCTAACTTGCACGGTTTTCTTGCCAACAAGGGTACCTTTGATCCCACTGAACCCTCTAATTCAACTTGAAGTGAAGAGCCAGCCTGCGCAGAATAGGAGTATCATACTTTGCAATATATAATAGGAAACTCTTCATTACATACAAACAAGGAAACTTTGGAGCAGTGAAGATGAGAATCATGAAAAATATAAGGTGGCTGCAATTGGAGATCTAAGTGTTGTGACTAATATGGCTGATTTTAATGAATGTGAGACATGTTTGAAGGTTGAAACTGAATTTGATGTCAGCCAGAAAATTAGATGATAAATGGTTTACTTTACACTTTGCTTATGGTGTGTAGAAGCTATTGAGAAGGCTCTTTTGTTGTAGCAAGAGGGAAAAAGTATTGTAATCTTTACAAAACGGTGTTACAGGGTTCTAAGATTGTTAGTATTATCACTCATGCTGATTCCACCAAAAGAGTGGGTGTCAGCTTGTAGGTCACAAGTAGGTAGAAGTTAGTGTCAAGAAGCTTGGCAAGAAGACTTTAGTGAATGCGATAACTACTAATACAAGAGGGTTAATGTGGTGGAAGAGGAGACTTCCTCACCTTGAACACAGGTTCATAGTTTGTAAAACTGTTTGAGAACAAGTTGGTACTATAGGAATAGGCGGTGTCAATGAGTAGAAAGAGGAAATCATCTCAAGGAGTTTTCCCCAAAAAAGGGAAGTTTTAACTTTGTTTTGATGTGACAACATTCTAAACTCTTTCTAGTTGAGCAAGGAAAATCAAGCAACCAATTTCGATCAAAATAAACTCAAAAAGCTTTTGAAATGCTAAAATCGTGGAGATTTTAGCAAGCATTCAATTAGGATTTCGGCAACTAAAGCTAGGAGGTGCAGGCTAAGGAAGATGAAGTTTCAACATTCAACTAACATTCGGTCGTGTTTTTGGCAACCGAAGACCTTGGATTTGATGAGAAACTGTGCAAGAATTACCTTTAGTTACACTTTGGTCACCCTTCGATCAAGGGCTTGGCAACCGAAGATAGAAGTCTAAAGTTAAAGAATTAAAGCATCAGAGTTTGGCAAGCGTTTGGGTGTACATTTGGCTATAGAAGGTGATCTTCAGTGAAACTTCGGACACCGATCATGAAGTTCATAAGCTCATAGTAGATTGGTGATGTTTGGGAAGATAGTTAAGCAAGCGTTCGATGGCACTTTTATTAGCCAAAACTAACGTGACTAGTGTTAAGTGATCACCAGATCAGTGATATGTCAATCATTCGGCAACCAATCGTTCTGTAAAAAGTTATCAAAATTAACTATTGGAAAAGAAAAAGGGTGGGATCAAATCCCAATGGCTATTGTTCTTGGAGAGTCTTTGGAACCGTATGGTTCATAGGAAGTGTATTTTAGACACACTTTTGTTATCCTCTTACTAGTATTGTGATCCATAGACTCTTTTGGTGTAAACTAGAAAACTCAAGCATGTGTTTGGATTGGGATGATCTATTAGTTTGTATTCCTACGCAATTCGTTGTGTAACCAAGGAGAGACCTACTGTTGTGAGGATGTGCAAGTGTGTTTGACTTGTTGTAAATTTCCATGTGTGGAAGGGTGTGTGACCCATCTTGCTTGAGAAGAGAAGGTACTTGGAGAAGTTGTAGCTTCCATGGTTACAAAGCTCAAGGGTGTTTAGAGCTTTGATGAGCGATCATTTTGCGCTTGGTGCTTGTGAAGGAAATTTTGTTGGAGGCTCTAAGTGTGTTTGAAGTGCAAACTTCTTTCCACTTAGAAGGTGCTTGTGAAGGAGTTCTAGCTTGGTTGTTTGTAGGTTACAGGTTGGATGCCTAGTAAAGCTACAACGACCTATTAATCAAAAGACTTTGTGAGGTAGAAGAGAGGACTTAGCAGTTGTGAACCTCTTCAAAAATTTGTTTGTATTCTCCATTCTCTCTCTTTCTGTGCTCGTGTTATTGGTTTATATTCTCTTTTTTAGCACACTTAACTTCCTTAAGCTCTACCTTGAGCTTGACTTGTTCATGATTGAAAGCTAAGTAGACACAAGTTTTAGGGCACTTTGCTATTTGTATGGTTAAACTCGTTAACCAATACAAGTAGCAACTAGAAATTGGACTGGAGTGATTCACGTACACACTATATAATTGCCTTACCTACTCTATTTGTGCTTACTTGTCTATTTATTATTTTTGCTTGCTTAAAATTGTTTCTGCTTTATTTGTCCAATTTTGTGATCTTTATAAGACCTTAAAAGTTTGTGGAGATCTAATTATATTAGAATAACTATTTATAGTTAGCTCTTACCTCCATTAGGTCACCTTCAGAGGCCAATGGGGTGGGGCGAGATAAGCCAGAGGTCTCCAACAAAGGGGAGAAGGCGATTATAGTTGGTGGTTCCCATTCCACCTAGAGTATTCACATGAATTGCTTATCTCATGTGATGTTTCAGGAAGTCAATAAAAGGAGTACCCTTCCGGTTAGGTAAGGGGAGATTTATTAGGTTTTCCCTCCCATGAAGACGCAACAAAAAGTGAGGAAGAAGACCCAACGTCCGAGTGCCGGTTTTGAGCACTTAGACCATCATGCATGTGTGGTATTTTCCAGAACCCTTAGTGCCCGAGCGCTGGTTTTTGGGTACCCCCGGTCATGCTTATAAATACATATTTTGATGATTTTTTTGAAGATAGATAAATTTTAAAGGGTAGTTCTAGGGTTTTGGGCATGGGAAAAGAGAAAACCCCTTTGTTGTGAGAGAAAGATGTCTCTTTTTGGATTGGGATTGATCAGATCGTCTGAGTTTCTCATCGAATCATCAATCAAATTTGGTTCCTTTGTCAATATCATCATCGGAGTTCAGTTCTCTCTACTTTTGTTTTAGATCCGTCATTGTAAGTGATTTGATAATTGATTTTTATGTTGGAGTGGTTTCACTTGGGGTTGATAAAGGGAATAGTTTGTTACTTGTGTGAATTTGGGAGAAGTTTGTTTCTAAAAGAAAATGTTGAATGTAAATTGATTATATTATAGTGGATGATTTTGGTAGGTAGTTGCCTTGTGGATTTTTCCTCTATTGGAGGGCTTCCACTTTATATTTGTGTATGCTCTGTATATTTGTCTGTGATTTGTAGTAGTTTATTAATGTTCAATTTTATCTTATCCAAACACAACAAAGTAATTTGGATTAGGTGATAGAGAAAAACCCCAACACTAATCTTCCTCTACGTTCAATTGGTATTACTGCAGTATAGCAGATAACATTTTCAAAAAATTAAACATGAAGACGTTGTCAAGATTAATTTTTCAAAGCTTACATCTCACACCTCAATTCTTTTTCAAGGGCCTTGATAACGTCTTCATATTTACATCTCACACCTCAAATCTCACACCTCGAGTCTGATTGAGTATTAGGTCATGTTGTACAAATTTGGAGTATAGATATCTTACACTTTAAAATTAATTCACAAGTGAACCTAGTCAAAGTAGGAATTAAATAATAGTTTGAGTCAGGAGGGAAGACTTAGAATCCAAATTTTAGTGTTGGCTTGTTGATAATGTTTAAAGCATAATACAATATTTGTGTGATTTAACCTTTTAAAAATAAATACTTGACCATTTTACGTAAGATGGAAATCTAGTTTAGAAACTTCACTATTAATGACTTCACGTTACAATTAATTCATCGTTTGAAATGATCAATTGAAGTAGAATATTTATAAATCATTCATACTAATATACCAGATCTTACTTCATTAATATAAACTAATTTTGGGTTCTTACACTCTCTTTGAAGAATTTCATCCTAAGTCTTTTTCTGCCTCATGGTCTAGTCCTTGTCAATAATGAATACATAAATGTGTTGGCTTTGATAACCTATATAACAAACTGGTCAAGTGCAAATTCATGAGTTTAAGTTATCTCTTTAAATTAGTTAACCTAAATTGAAGATTTATAGATAATTTCTACTAATCTCTATCAGTATTGGATGTCATACTAATGTTGGAAATTTTTGTGAAATCCAGGAACTTTGCAAATGGCTTTCTCTTAATTAAGTAGAATTTAATTTATCTTTAATTATTCATATATACTTAGTAATCAAATAATGACAACTAACATGTTAGTGGGCATGAACGTGGACAATGAAGGTTTAAAAATATAACCACATAGAGTATATCAAAAGCTGGTCAATCTTGGGATTAGTGGAGTGTTAATCTAGTCATGCATGCATGAAGCTACATGAGGAAGTTATGTACAAGATTTAGAAAGGTAATGTGAAGGGCCATTATGTAGAGGCTCAAAAATGTGCTACTATGAGCTTATAATAATTATCATAATAAATAAATGGTTTAATGATTTGGATAACCAATTAATGTCTTTATGGTAAGAGTGTGACACATCATACTTCGCATAAGTGAGGTCCATAGCTGACTTAGTTCAATGCCGGGAAGAAATAAAACATGTGAAGTATAAGATCACTTTATTCATCGTGACCGGTGAGAGTGGAATCAACTGATTTAAATCAGAATGGTAGCGATCCGATTTAAAAAACCATGCGAATTGACTAGGCTTCGAATCGGTATACAAATTGGCTGATTCTGGCCGGTGGCGGGGAGGCGACGAGCGATGGGTGGGAGGGGAGGCGGTGACTGGACCAGGGGCAATGGCGGCAGGGACGGGGGCGGCGAGGGCGAGCGGTGATGGAGGCGAGGGGCAAGCAATGGAACTGGGAGAGGGCAGCAGGGCGTGGGGGGCGAGGGGCGAGGGGGCAAGAGAGGGCGACAGGGTTGTGAGGGCAGCTTTGGGGCGGTGGGGCAGGGCGGGAGGCAACAGGGCAACAGGGCGGCCACGAGGCGGGGCGTCGGTAGCGGCAGCGACGACGGGAGGGTACATGGCGGCAGCAGGGGAGAATGGGGGATGAAATAAGTGGAATTCTTGTAATTAAAAGTTGACTTTACTTCGACTCGAGTCAAAATAATAACTAACTCTCAATAATTTAAAAATCCAAAAATATGAAAAATATCATACACTATAATACACATTATAACAGAATGACATATTTTATACAAATTACCCACCAATTTTGACTAACTTAAATTTTTTACATAGAACCGATTCAACTGAACTGATTTATATCCGATTTAGACTGATTCCAATTTTGATTCTGACTTCCTCGAAAACCGATTCCGATTCCAATTTTTGTAACCATGGTCGTGACTAGAGATTAAAGGGCATAAAGATAACAAAAGTTTGTTATGCTACCTGTCATACTTGAAGGGATGATCTTGTAAAAAAAAAACCTATTCCATGTGTGATGCGGCACTTGTGCACGAGTTTCATGGTATCATGCTATTAGTAGTAACAAAGGAATAAGATATTAATAAAGTACTAAAAAGTTAAGAAATGAATTTGAATTTGTTATACTTGTAAAACATTAAACTTAATGTACGAAAGTGCTAAATGTAAAATTTTTTCCCCAATTTATTTGAGATCAAAATAATATCCATTTTGTTTAGAATAAAGTGGGTCATTATGGTAACAACCAATAAGATTCAGATTGGAAAATTATGGGAAGGGGTGATTTTCCCTACTTTGCTAATCTGTTAACCGTTGGACAATGTCTTATGTTCAATATGACTCATTTTTACAGATGATGGACGCCAAATTAGATCCAATGTTCCATCTGTACACGTGCCAACATTAATTTTCCCATCACAAGGTGAAAATGGGACTAAAATATAATCTGTCACTGCTCTCATTTAATGCGCTGTCAAACAACTCTCTTCCTCTCCCGTCTCTTCCCCCTTCCTCTCTCCTACCTCTTTACTACCTCTTTCTCTCGTCTCCCAGCCATCCACCAAGCATCACCATCGTAGCCGCCGGCCATCTCTTCTCCACCATCACAAATTAGATACCTTTTTACTTTTTAATCGATGAGAACACCTTCATCCATGGGATGTAGGTGATCATGCCTCCCTTATTTCTACTGCCATTCTGGTCTATACTCCATACTCCTTGTTCACCCGCCGTGAAGAATGATGCTGAGTACATAAATGTAATCGACAAGGTGGACGACGTGAGGCACGTTACATGCCAAAGTGTACTTAACAAGCCTTTATAGACTTTTCTTACTCCAAAACTTAGATCTTAAAAGTAAAACTTTCTCACAGCCTGTGGAAAAGTCTTTGGCATCTTCAGAAATAACTAACGTGGGACTAATTTAACAATTTTCCCCAACATACGAGACTACTCAAATCATTATTCCATTATAAAAGTTGTGCCTATATGTTACAGCAAGATTCTGAAGGACTTCAATTCGGGCTATCCTGACGAGTTACTATAAAGACCACTCTTAATTTGAACTACCCAGCCGAGTATCATGTTACATTGAAGTTTATTGGTAGACTTACTATGTAGCTAATCTGGGTTCTAACACCATTTGTTAGGGCCAGAGTGGATTTAATAAACTTTCACGGGCCTCTTTCTTACAATAGCTAACTCTTAGAAGCTAGGCTTTCTAAAATCTATATACAAATCATTGACTTCCCCTAAAACTGCATGGGACTAACCCAAAAGGCAGTGAGGGAAGAAGCAAGATGATGGCTAGTTAGCCATGGACACTTCCAAGGGATCGATTGGAACCTGTGGCAGGCTACTTAGGGAAGATGTATTGCCAACTTAGCAGCCCAAGGTGTTGTTTTTAATTACGGGGCAACATAAAAGAGATCCACCGTGCTCTTGCTAGGGTTTTACTTTTCTATTGACGCTCCACTTAATCTCCTCTTCTCAGTCGCTGGAGATCTGGGATCATATTAGATACACCATTTTGTCTTTTTTATCAGTGTTAATGAAAGTTAGAAATGTTAATGAATGCCCATTGAACTCTCTCATACAAACTTTTATTGATTCCTTGTTGTGACAAATGTTATTTTGCTATGCTATAAGAACATTCTATTGATTTTGATTCCTTGTTAGCATTACTATTTGCCTCTTAATAGTGTACATTGTTAAAGACTTTATGGATTGTCATTGCACTTTCATATATACTCTAAATTGGTTATCTTGCAAAATTTCCCACATTAGATTATCATGACAACTTATACATTTTAAATAATTGATCTTTATATGATCTTGTCTGGTCCCATTCTTCCATTTTTTAATATGTACTCTTTGATTATTTATTAGCTATTATCACAACATCGTATTCAAAATAAGTCATCTTATTATGTTACAAGCATACTTAGTTGAAGAATTAATAATGGAGCTTAATGGGCTTTAATGCATTGGGTTAATGTGTTGTGGGCTTTGTAATATGTAGTGGGTTTGTATAAATACGAGAGATCAAACTGTGATAGGTACGTTGTTGAGATTGAAATATAAGTTTGTCCCCCTGAGAGTTCCACCGATCCGACATCCTTCTTCGGCTTCGGCCATCTTCATCGGCCAAACCGATTCCATTCTCCCATTCTCTACCAATTCTTTATGCTTTTGCATGTATACGGAAAATACCTTTTAACATTTGTATCAGAGCAGTGACAATCCTTGGCACTCGATGAGGACCTTGCAATTTCAAGAAGCTCAACTTATTGGCAGCCCTCTCAAGAGAATAGTTCAGCAACACCTTCGACACCGCCACCGACGACAACTTTAACAGCAACTCCAACACATCTTTGGCAGCAGCATCAAGTCAAGATGCGTTGCATCGTATTGGCAAATCTTGTCGACAGTCTGGCGTTTTATTTAGAAAGATATTCAACGTCGGGGACCAAACACAAAGTTGAGTGTGAGATAAGGCAAACCAATAAAGGTAAAAGATAGATGATACCCAAATCTAACGTAGAACCTTTAAAATAGAAGAGAAACCATAAAATCATATACTACAATCAAATAATGGGCACACACTTCAGGCAAAGTTGTTATATCAAATTACTCCAATTAAGAGCACTCACCTCTACCTGAAACACACTCTTATTAGAAATAGATTCAACTTTTAACTGGAACACATTTCAATTAGGAATAATCGCAAATTGGGATACACATCCAATTGAAAACACCCAACCTCTAACTAAAACACACTCCAATTAGGAATAATCTCTAACTGAGATACACATCCAATTGGGAACATCTCAATCAGTACAAAGATGATACACCATGAAGAGAGGCTCTCCACTCCTCCAAGAGAGACAGGTGAGAGCCTCACTGTTAAAACCTCACAGTGAAACATACAATAATACACTCAATTCAATTTAGTTGTAATCTCTTTTATTCTATTTCACTCACAATACAACTATAAATATGTATATATATAAAAATAGAACCCCATAGATACGAAGAGTAGCCAAACAGTAAATACTCATCGTCTTCAACAATTCTTATCGAATTCCTCGTACCTCTTAAAGTAACTTCAGTGTCTTCTCACAACGGGGGTGAGCTTCTAATCTATAAAAAAATGGTTCATAATCGGATGACCATTAGAGAAATTCACACATCCTTATTGATCCCCTAACCCTTTCCAAGATGCAAAACTTGTAATTGATTGGATTAGAGATTTATTAGTGAAAAGATGTTCTTAATCATGAACGATCTCCATTTATTTGAGCACTTGTCTGGATTCAATTTTCCTTTTCCTGCTACATACATTTTTCAATCACGATGGTGCTGGGATCCCGGAGGGGTGCCGTTGGTCAAGGTTTTACTGCATAGGTTAATTACAGATTTAGATTCAGTTTACTTACTCAAAGCAAATTTGTTTGGAGACAATCACATGGATCATTTGAAATATTTTTGTATCATGGTACTGATTTTACCTGTTATTCTTAAAAATATACAAGGGGCTCACTTATGGATGTGTTTCTGCTCTGAAAATGTTGTGAGTTTTGATGAGAAATCAGTTTGTTGCACCTTATGCAATGAGGAGAGAGCAATTGAAGTGGAAAGCAATTTTGTGGAATCAAGTACTCTACATGTTGTCTGTGAGTATATGTTCAAGTAAGAAGGAAACAAGGACAATAGCATGAAAGCTCTCTTAGTCTTGATGATAGAAGAAGACAGCTTGAGCAAGAGGGTAGAGAATTGGTATGGAGAGTAGAGGAAATTACAAGTGAAATTGACGTAGAGCAAGGAAGAAGAGAGCTCGTAGATAAAGCTTAAACTGAACTACACAAAGCTTCCAAGCAAGTAACTGTTGTAGGTGATACAGCGAAACGGAATCCATTGCAAATTATCTTGTACTTTAGAAGTTTGAAATAGGAATGCGGTGGGAAGACCACAAAGAACCAATTGGCGCTGAAGTCGTCGAACATGTGAAAGTTGAGAATGATGATGGTTATAGAAGTTAATCGGATTAGGGTGGAATGATACTTTGAAATGGCTTTCTAAATTTTGACTCCTGTCAGTATGCTTACTAGTAGAAACTGCGTATGCTTTTCCTAGGAGTGTGAATGGTCATATGTTAGTTGAACGTGTATTGCTAGCTTGTTAAGTGAGCGAGCTAGCTTCTGAGCATTTGGTGTTCGGCTCGGCTTGAATCTACTTGACTTGACTCAAAATTTAATATTTAAATACTCGAGCTTGAACTTAACTCTAATTCGAATTCTAAGAGGCGGGTTTTAGCAAGGCATTGTTCAATTCGACTTGACTCGGTTATAACTCAACATATACTCGAAATTAATTCGTAACTCGACTTGATAATATAATATAATAATGTACATAATAATATCACTTACCTACTCAAAACACATTTAAAATCGCAGATAAATCTTATTATTGACTATTAATATAAATTATAAAAAATAATTTACTACAATAAAAGAACGGAAAATAATTTTAATTAACATGAGTATGCTACCCATAAAAAATCTCTGCCAGAATAATTTAATTGTTTATCATGGCTTAATTAACTAAAATCGTAAGGTTGACAAATTATGCATATTGTGGCTTATATAAGAGATGAACCACAAAAAACATGGATAAGATGTCAAACGATTTACAATTCATCACTAGGATAAAGATACATATATAAAATTTTTTTAAAAAATTCTATTCCAAGAATGTCCAAAAGTTTTAACAGGAACAAAATTTTAAAATTGCGTGAAAAAAATTAATTTTTTTTAAAAATTGAGGGGAAAAGAATTAAGCTTTTAAAACCATCATTTACCTCGTTAGGATGCATTAGCTAGTATTTTTGGTGGGTTGGTAGAGTTAGAACATCCTATTAGACGATTATTAGGTGTATAATATTTTATTAAATTTTATAATGTATTTTTAGGATTTATTTTATTATTATTGACTTGCATTGGGAGTGAGTCAAATTTTATTTACAAAACTACCCTTGCATGCATGTGCTTCTCACAAAGTGCGCCACTTCATATCCCCAGTCCTGGCTGCCCTCTTCCCTCTAGGTGTCGTCGTCATCGC
>JAURVB010010543.1:0-22388 GCA_033002965.1 Piper betle
TTCCACACTTTTCTCATTACATTCCACACTTTAATTTATGGCTCATAACCCTTAACTTTAGTAGATCAATTTAATTTAGCCAACCTTATATAATAAAATATGATACAATTCCTGATTCATGTATATATTTATGTCCAACTTCCAACATTTAATGCATTATGAACTCATCGTTGAATGGTAATAACTAATATATCTTTTGTGTACTTATAAATTAAATGTGTTTGCTTTGTGAAAAAAATGTGGTTATTGTCATTTGTGTCTTTTTGTGATTAAAATGTTTTAATGAGGAATAAGGAATAATCAAACAAGGAAGCCCATCATGCAATTTAAGGGATAGTTACATAATAATGAATAAAATACATATGAATTAGGTGATGTTACATACACGGGATCTGGGTTGCAAAAATCGTCCGATTCTACTCGGAATCGGCCGATTTAAGTCGGACAGGAACGCATCCGATAAAAAAACGATGAATCAGTTAGTAAAAAATCGGCTATTGAATTGACCAATTCGGACGGATTCAAACCGATTTCAAATCGGCGTAAATTGGGAAGAATCAGTTTTTATGGGTAAATGACCAAAATAACCTAGGTATTTCAATTGATAAATTATTTACGTATGGGAAAAAGTGAATTTTAAAATTTTAAAACATATAATCCCTACCTCCCCCTCCCTCCGCCCGTTCGTCGCCGCCCCCTTCTGCCTCTGCCGCCCCTTTCTGCCTCCGCCCTCCCTCCACCCCCACCACTCCCGTGTGCGTTGCCCCTCCCTCCGCCACTCCCTGCGTACCTCGGCCTCCCTCCGCCGGCGCCCCCTTGGGCCTTGGCCCTCCCTTCGCCGTCGACACCTTTGCTTCCGGCCTCGCCCCTCCCTCTGCTGGCGCCCTCGTATGCCACGGCCTCCCTCCACTGCCCCTGTGTGAGCCCCTCCCTTCACCTACCCTGTGTGAGCCCCTCCCTCCGCCTCCCTCCCTATGAGCATTTTTTAAAAAAAGTTTTCATGTTTGCCTTTTCTGTTACTGAAATTTTCATGTTGTTTTGAAATATGTCTTTTCTATTTGAAATATGCCTTTTCTGTTACTGAAATTTTCATGTTGTTTTTCACAAGCGTCTTCCTTCTTCTTCATTTATCTTTGGTCTCGTGTTTGTGTTTGGTTGTGTTGTTTGCTTTTTCTCGGTGTTGTTCTTTTGTTGTGATCAATAGCTGGTGAGGAGGAGGTAGAGATGGAGGTTCTCCAAAACCAGTTTGTCAGGTCATCTTGCAGAGAGTCTTTGAAAGGGCTTGAAGCTGATATATAACATGCTAATGAGAATGCTACTGATGCTCTTTTATGAAAGTGGATAATAGGCTGATCATCTTTTAGTATACCAGATCTTATCAAAACTTTGTCAGTGGTGTGTTATTTGTGTCACCCACACTTACTTTGTAGTTTAATATTGAGAAATCAAATTCCTCAACATTCCTCATATTGCTTTTTAGCCCTTATTTTGTTTTGTTTTTGTTTTTTAATTTTAATGACAATAGAAGCAATCACCTCATTTTGTAATAGTTAGGCGGCGAACTAAGAATAATTTATTTGTAGTTAGTTATTGAAAGTTCATCATTCTTAATTTTAGTTAAGAAATATCCATTTTTGAATTGTTGTGTTCTGTTTAAGTGGGTCAAAAGGATTAAGCTACAGTGTGTTTATATGTATTGATTGTGAAGGATTAGTAATACAATATCAATGCTTCCAATTCGAGCCTATTGTAGCTAAAGTAAAGTGCCTATTATGATTGTCAGTAAATTTGTGTTGTCTGATGTCTTTGTCTGCTATTTTTGATGTAGAAATCATATGAAACTAAACAGTATAAGAAAGGTTGAAAGGCTGCAGATGCTTCTTTTATTTCTGCTTTTTTATTTTTTGCTGTCTTTGCATGGATGGTTTTTTGATGTTTGTCATCTTTAGTTGTGTGGTGAGGATGAAACTTTGGATCGGAAAAAGTGGTTTCTTTTCATCTTTTTGTGTGTCGCTTTTGTGTATTTGTGTTGAGAAATTATGTAATTATGTATTTTATGTATTCAAGTTATGGGTTGTCAAATTTTTATATAAGACCGATTTGGACAGATTTAACTGAACTGATTCCTGACCGATTTAGACAGATTTATACCGATTCGATCTGATTTAGTGACTCCTTCGAAAACCGATTTAGACACCGATTCCGAATTTTATAACTATGCACGAATGCATATATTGCACAATTGAAAAGAGAAAATAAAGAGTTTAGGCCCCAATTCCGAATTTTATAACTATGCACAAATGCGTGTATTGCACAATTGAAAAGAGAAAATAAAGAGACATTTTTTATATTATGAAACATAGATAACAGAAAAACATTTCAAATAAAAATGAGGGAAAAACCCAGAAATGAAATCCTTTGACTCAATATAATATAGAATTTTGCAGGGTGTAATTATTTTTCTTTAATGTATAAATGTGATATATTTTAAACTTTGATAATTTATATAATAAGATACAGTTTTTTCATAATTTTCTTTCTTAAGTGTAACAAACTTTTTGCTAGGAAGAACGCCGACGAGAAGGAAGATGCAAACGATCTGTGGAGGCTTCAAACGATTGGGATGGCCACTTCTGTCAAGAGAAGAACGCCGACGAGAAGGAAGATGCATGATTTCTTGGCTTCCATTTATCTTTCAATATTACTTCTCACAGATGCATGATAAGAGTGTATATGTAAGTCTATATCTAGTGAAAGGTGAGATAAATGGTGAGGCTAATTGTACCTTCAAGGGCTAAATATAGTTAGTTTAGCTCAAAGCTTATCTGTTTAGAATTTGTCAAATTGGTCATGGATTTTTCAACAATTCTCAACCACTAATTCCCAAGCTAGTGACTTCATCGTATCTAGTTGTATCTCTATCTTTATACATATTGGACTGTACAGCTAAATTGCTATGTACTTGATCGATTGTATTATATTATGATAAGAACTGTAAGAGCAACTAAGTGGTTTGTCATGTTTATTATCCTCAAGTACCAATTACGTACAATTACTAGAAGAGTCGTATTTTTTGATATATGGTCTTAGCTAATAATGCACTAATAAGACTAGTAATGGACATGTATTGAGATGGTTCCTACTCTCGAGAGAAAAACCTATATATAATATATTATGATGTTGCTATGTGTATGATGTAATTTATTTTTATACAAGCTAAATTAGCTGTTATAAAATAGATCCAGTAAGCATGTTTCTCAAATTAATAAATAATTAAGCATTCGCTAGGCCTTGCGTAATATGGAAATAATATAGATCTTACGCTTTTTTGTTTGTTAGAAGCTATCAGTTGTTGTCGACATATAATTTTTTTGAGCAACAAATACTCATAATAACGACATGGCTCTTGAATACTTTTTGAATGCATAAAATTTTAAAGGCTAACGCTTTATGGACCGATATATTTACATATACAAGACTTACGAAAGATTATATGAGAATAGATGGTTCCCATGGGTACTAAATAGAAAAGATTTCCAACCAATATATATACCCACAATAAAGTTAACCTTAAAACGAAATGACAATACAAAGAGTTTTAAGTCTTTGAAGATGAAAAATAAAGACCTCAATTTTATCATCTTCGTTGAACTAGGCTCTGGAAGTATGCATTTGACGGGACTAATTGATTATTTTCATAATAAATTAATAGTACTTAACTATGGGAAAACAAATTAGCAAGCAAGTTTTTTGAGCTATAGTGGTCAAAAAATGTATGGATATGCTTTTCAACAGATTAATGTAGATGTGTTACATGTAATAATGCTATTATTGTTTGTAATGACTCCGCATTAGTTGGTCAAACGACGCAAATCATGACTGTCCATATCTGTTCAATTAATATTGGACAAATAATAAGATATTTATGGTTGAAATTCTTAGGTCTCGCTCAATCATGGTCAAATTTCAATTAAGTTAAGAATTTATTTTCATTTACATTTATTGTATTATTTAATATTTCTCAGGTTATAAAACACATTTTTTCCCATAAAATAATATCTCATCTATACAATCATTATTTTATGTTTATGTTTTTTGAGTTTTCCTTATGTCAATCAATATAAAATTAAAATTACTATTATTAAAAGCAAAAGAATAAATAAAAATGTAATATAGCATAAAAAGTTCAAAGCGAAGGTTGATGTTCTTTAGGTTTAATAACTTATATAATAATTTAGTAACAAACTTTAAAAACACCACTAATATCAATTATTAGTCTATGTTCGCTCAGCCAACCTTTAGATATAAAGAAATGCTCACATTGGTTTTGTCTTTATTTGATCATAATCGGAGGACGATCGAATTCAGTAAAAACACTTCGGTCTTGATTGGGTTTCATGCTTTTTTTGTTACTTGGGACTCGTTCGTTTTTATTTCAGGTATCAACGAGAAACAATGTCCGATTAGTTATTAACTTCACCTGGCTTTCTAAACACCAGTTTATTGACCGGTGAAAATAGTTTGTGTACTTTTTTTATAGCAAATCAGGTATATTATGTAGGTATATTATGCTACGGTAAAACTTGTTTATGTTTTCAAAGTGACTAATTCAATTGTTAAATTCATGATGTTTATATGTAGTTCAACACGAGGTTCCCAATCATATACTTTACATTATATGTACACATAATCAACACTGCAGCAAAATGATAAATAAGATAGTGGTAAGCAGTTTAATTGTCGTTCTCAATTAAACTACTGCCCAAATAGCTTGATTTTGCAGTTTTTATAAATATTACAACTTACTTTAGGAAAAAAGCGAAATATAAAAAAATAAACAAAAATAATTTTTATATTACTACTCCATATCACTACTGCATATTAATTTAAACAAAAATATTTTTATTGATTACCTCTGAAAAAAACAACATTATCACATAAGAAATTTTTTAAAAATATCTCATTCATGAGAATAAAAAATATTACGACTAGTGGATATATATTTATAATTGCATTTGTTGAATCGATGATGATCTAGCACTGCTACGAATATTTCCAAGCCGGCCGATAATTTTACCCGTAAATGTGGGAGATGCATAAGCCAAAATGTTATGAAGACGAGCTAATAATATTTCTAAATTCATCGAGTTTTTCAAAACAAGCTTAACCTGCTAATCCTGATCTTCATGAAGGAATTTTCTACTACATCCATCTTTGCTTCGAATTGATCGTCAAAATCATATTGAAGACAGCAGATGAAGACAACATCTACCATCTCCTATGAAATCAAGCAAATCAGTCTCTAAATTTCTCTCAACTCCTCCCAGAAGCAACGCTACTATCACTGCAAAAAAAATGGTTTTTCTCTAAATTTCCCTTGAGAAGCAGTACTTTTCTCCATGTTTTTTCTGCACCGATTTTTGCCGTTTAGAAAAACATTTAATTTTTTTCTATATTTAGAGATTTTTAAAGTACATAGCATGGTTTTGAATCAGTTCGATTTTAACCTAGGTCGTATAGTTTGGGTTCGGCCCTTCTCGTTAAGGTTTGTGTATAGTATGGTACGTGTGTATTAGGTTTCTAAATGATTGGTGTATATCGAGGGCCCTAGTTTCGATCTAGTTGGATTAGGATATTAAGATCACTAGTCTCAATCACTTTTGAACGTGCTAATTCCTTGTGTTAGAAAAAGACACTTTAATATTTCTTTGATGCTCTAAAAGAAGAAGTACAACCTTTAGTAAACTCAATTTTAAATTACATTGAGTTAGTAACCCATACTATATTAATGGGTCTAAAGCCCAAATTAGATTTTACATTGACTCATTAAAGACTCAATTAACACATCAGATTACCTTAATGGTCTAACACCTAATGTATGCCCTAATGGGCCTTACTTATTTTACCTAATATTTTATCTCCCTTGAAGCGACCTTACCCTCAAGGTCGAGACGTCTCAAGTACGATAAAAATAAAAATAAAAATATAAATTATATTTTATTATTATTATTTTTATTCATTGCAAACTAAAATATAGGGTGGTGGCCATGGTGGGAGTCGTCCTAATTTTGGTCTGGTCGCGCTATTCTTGCATAACAATTGTATGGCTTTCTAAACCAAGGACAACTTGCCCACATCCTTCGGATACGATGACTATATAAACATGGCCATCCCATGTTACAGCATGCTAGACATAGCACCAGCTTAGGAGGATGCTAGAATCGCCTTCCATGGTACGTAGGAGTCCTCCAAGCTGGCCCAATGTCCTCCCTTCTTGCTGATTTGTTGTTGTCCTTTAAAGTGAGATCTGTAACTTCAAAGAGACGTCTATTGGGGAGCAAATATACCCCAATGTCACCTCTAATGAGTGGCCAGCGACGGTTGGTTTGGATGCTATGGTGGTGACCTTGATTGCCATAGCGGACACTTTCACGGTGGCCTCGGCGCCTAACTCCATTTGTGGCGCCTCTAACACAAGCAAATAACATGGTGGATGATAGTCAACAACATTGATGTGGAAGATTGGGTATTCATCTTCATCATCATTCACATCGAACACCGGCGGTTGTTCTTCCTCTACATCGATGTCGTATGGTTGAACTTCATCTACTACTTCCTGTTCCGCAACTGGTAGTTTGTCCCCATCATCATTCACAACTTTTTCCACGATTAGATTCCCCAACTTGATGATCTGTTGCCATATACTAGACAATTGTTTCCATTGTTCTATTGCTATGCGCTCTAATCCTCGCTTGAGTCCTAACATTGTTTAATTACATCGTAGTGGGCAAGCCTTCTACGTGGGAAAAAAACAACTTTGTACCAATTGTTAGGTTTCTAAAGGAAACCTAATAGGATTGGGATAGACTGAGGGTCCTAGTCTCAATCTAGGTGGATTAGGGTAAAAACTTTAATATTTCTTCGATTGCTCCAAAAGATGGAGTACAAGCTTCCTTTATAAACCCACACTATTAATGGGTCTTAAGCCCAAATTGGAGTTACATTGACACATTAATCAAACCCTTCTAATGGAAACCTAACAGTATTGGGATAGACCGAGGGCCCTAGTCTCGATCTAGGTGGATTAGGATTTTGAGATCACTAGTCTGAATCGCTCTTGAAGGGGCTGATTCCTTATGTAAGAAAAAGACACTTTAATGTTTATTTGATGATCCAAAAGTTGGAGTATAAGACCTTTTAAATGATCCTAACCCCTGTGGGACCTGTGACAAGGTTCTCGAGGTCGCCCCATCTGCTTTAGGGTGGGAACTCTAAGTGCCGCACTCTGAGCTCAGCACAAAGCCCCCTCCCTATGCCTTTGTATTAGGCTTTTTAGGGTTTCCCCGTTTAAGTTTAAGAGCAAAGGCATTGGGTGGCTAGCGGCTTTGGGCACAAAATTGAATTTACCCTCCAATTTTGCCTTGGACGCAAAGGCATTGAACCAACGCCCTTTTGCCCAACTGCGTGACCCCTAGTTATTGCTTGCGGTTTGGCACACACAACTGGCCCGCATGCCTGGCCAATTGTTTGGCCAGGGGTTCGGCTTGGCATAAGCCAGCTCAAAGGCACCCAACCAATGCCTTTGTGCTAAAACCCAGTTTTTGGCTATAAATATCCCCTCTATTCTGAGCTTTTTACCTCTTTTTCTCTCTTGCTTCTCCTTGTTCTGACCCTAGCCCTTCCTCTCCTCTTCCCCACCTCTTCCACACCTTCCTTGGACCACTCCAAGACAAGCCAAAGCCCCAAAGATTGTAGGTATTGGGGTAAGAAGTTTCAAGAGACCTCCCCTTAGTCCTCGTAAGAGGCAAATGTCTTGCCTTTCCCCCTCTTTTCCATCTTTGTGGTGCTATTTTGGATTTGAATGTGCATGTTTATATTTTTCATGTAGATCTTCTTGTTAGGAGTAGCCTAGATTTCATTCCATCATTTGTAACTTTGTATAAAAATAGTTATACATTTTACATTCAGACATGTATGCTGATGTATACTATTTTCATAGATCAAATGTTCCTCATGCTGTAGGGGTCCAGTTTGAATGATTCTTATTTGGTTATGTTTATGCAGATATATCTATATACTGTATACAAAGTATTTTTCCTGATTATGTCTTTATGAGCATGTATAGGTGTCAAAATTGACAAATAGTGGCAGCTTTGCTCTTTTCAGTATGCTCAATGACCAATTTACCCAATTTTTACACAATGTTGTAAGTCGTATTTTGATGCTATCATTTGAAAGTTTTTAGGGTATTATGTTAGCTCCCTAGTGATAATTTACCATTCTAAATAAACATCAAAACTGATGTGTGTTTGTGGTGTGTTTGCTATGATATATCATGGTCTGAATTTGTGCTCCCTGTTGAACATGTTAAAAGACTTAATAAAATCTGTGCAAATTACATAAGGACCTAATATTTGTCTAATAGAAATTTATAAATTTTGAACTAAGTTATAAATCATTTAGGTGGTTAATGAATCTGGTTTTGTGGTGTACACGGGAGTATACGGTGAAACCCAAGTTCCCTAGCTCCGATTGTTAAATCTAATAACCTAATTTTTTGGGGGTAAAATTTCCCCAAAGCTTACTTGAACCTTAGGTTGTGTTCTTATGTCATTTTACTAAAATTTGGAAGCCATTAATTAGGTAGATTTCCTTGTAGAATTTCACAAACTGCTTAGGTCTAGTCAGCTCGAGGAATGTCTATGCCAATGCCTTCCTCTTGTGGATTTATTTATATAATACCCCAATTTTGGTTCACCTAAAAACTGAATCAAAACTTTTACGATCGAGTTGAGTCATGTCTAAATCAAATTAATATATGAGACTCGAACAATGAAAATTGACCGAAACAACCCTCTTGGAGTCTTGAGAACTGAAGACATTACTAATTATATATGAAAACACATCAAACATAATTAAAAGTACAAAAGAAAACAACGACGTGCTAAGCACTAAGTATGTGTAGCATCTATTTATCCTACCATAGCCGACCCAATACACAAGATCAAAAGACCTACATATATAATAAGAAAAACATGAGCAACAAATGTAAATGATCCAAAAAATAACTACTAGAAACTGGCAAGTGGAATATGATATTTCATGAGGAAGGAAAAACGTATATAATCTCTATAGGAACACTAAAATGACATCTATTGATGACCCTTTAAGTTGCAGACTAGATAGCATTCCGAACTGAATTGGTGTTATGCCACTCACGGCAAACACCTCTCTCAGCAATAATTGGTCTCACTCTCATGAAAAAAATACATATCCTAAGCCCTCTCCATACCTCCATATAACGCCAAGTACTCTTAGGTTGCCTTCAATACCATTTGATACTATAAGTGTAGACATGCGTTATATACAAAAATACCCCGTCTACTCCACGCCTCTCCGAGTGTGAGGAAGCTCAAGACGTAGAGATGTCAAGATCCCTCAGGAATGAAACAACCCTATCATTAATCTAGAGCCCGTTACGACTTGCGTATGCGCCCGCTCATGATATATGCAAAACTAAATTTACCAACTCTCAGTTTATTGAAAACTCTATAAAAACTATATATAGTGCTAAGAAGAGAATTATATAAGTAGGCCTGAAGGTAAGGTGAGGTGGATCTAAGTTTGAAAATAACTCGAGGGATTTCATCCCCAAGGGTAATTAATCACAAAAGTAAAATACGTATAAATGACCCTTGTTAAGTGGATAAAATGACTACTTTACACGTCCTATGATCTAAAAATAAAGTCCATAATATAATAAAGCAGTAAATCTTAGAAGTGTCATAATGGACATGTGGTCTAAGCTTCAAGTATATAGGCACATCTACGGTTAGCTCGGACTCAGGAACATGCATCAGAACCCATCGTAAAGTAAAAGATTGACAACTCTGGAACATACATTGGAACCCACTATATTGGAACCCACTCCTCACATTAATAACAACATCACAACAATGGATCAAGCTAAACAAATCCACAACTAAACACCTAGCACGCAAAATGAAGCCCAAACAATAAAGTGATAAATAAATAAAAGAATTATACTAAAATAAAAGTGGACAAGTAACATCAAGAAAAATAAAAAATAAAAAATAAAAATTTCAATCTCTATGTAATAAATAAATAAATAAATAAATAATGAATAATAAATAAATAAATAAACTCATAAATACATGGATAATAATATAATTAACACTAAATAAATATGTGACTAAACACAAATAAATTTTAACCCATACACGAGTAAGCAAATTGATAAATAAATAAATAAACAAGTAAATAATGAAATAAATAATTAAAAACCATTAATAATGAATAATATTAATATAAATATCTACTATACAAGTACACGATTAAACACATATAAAGAATATCGTGAACGAGCAAATAAATAATAATTAACCAACTAATCAAATGAAATAAGATAAAAATGAACATAAATAATATTAACAAATAAATACATCATCAATAATAATAAATAATTATACAAACATTCATCATAATAGACAAATATATAAATAACTAGAAATAAATAATAATGAATAAATAAATAAACAAATAAATAATAAATAAAGAGAAATACGCATAATATCAAAATATGCTAAATAATGTTAATATGTATCCAAACTAATGTACTAACTCTCACATCACCAAAACTGGCCGAAAAACGAATGAAAACGGTTTAAAAAGGCGTATAGAGTCAATTGGGTTGAACTGGACTGAGTCAAACCGAGTTAACTATGTCCACGTTAGCTGCTGGTTAGGTTGGGCTGAACTTGGTGGACATGGACATGGGCAGGAAGACACAAAAATGGTCGCAAATTGGTGGACACGAACATGGGTGCATGCACAAGCCAGGGCAAATTGGCCTGACAGGGTCACCGGTGCCCATCTCAGGAAAACACTGACCATGGCACAGCAGGGGCTGCTGCTGGTCAAGATCGACATTGGGGAGGACATGGAGTGAGATGGTGGTGGTAACCAACAAAGTCCGGCAGTCGACTGGCAGGAAAATGGCCTAAAAGTGATGGAAAATGTCGTTGGGGTAGGTGGAATGGCCGATGACGATTCCGGTGGTGATAGTGGGCGGGGCTAGGTCCAATTGGTCAATCGTAGACTGGGGAAGGTATTTGAGGTGATTGATGGTGTCCAGCCGGTGACTGTCTGGGAAAAGGCCAGAAGGTGGAGAAAACACCGTGGGGAATGACGACATGGCCGGTGGCGATTGTGGTTATGGCGATGGTCGGGGGCAATCTCAAAATGTCAGCCTCGACGAGGGGAAGCTATCGTGGTGATATGCCTCATTGGAGGAGGCTCGTTGGCTTCGGAATATGGCCCGAAATGCGGTGACGGTGCAATCCGACTGACAAAACATCGTCATGGCGGCGCCGATGGTGGTGATGGGTGTGGGTTGATAGTTGGTCGCGAGGCAGTCATGCTAGTGCTGTCAATTGTCCGGAAGCTGGCCGGAGACTCGCCGACGGTGGCCCAAAGTAGCAACAGCGCTAATAGTGAAAATCCTCCAAAAAGTGAGGAAATTTTTTGGAAAATGGTTGGCCAATGCTAGGGTTGACATGGACGTACCAGATCTTATCACATGGCATGATCAAAATGTCAGACAACTCGTGGGCCTAGTCCACCTAGAATATATAAAATATATATGATAAAATAGCTCGAATCAAGATCGACATACTTCGAAACTAAGTCAAAGTTTAATTGAGACTTTGTAGGTGGAAATCGAGGTAAGAAGGCTAAATGGGCCTCGAAATAATGAATTCAATCAGATGAAAATCTAAGACTCTAATCAAACTTAGCCCATAGGGGCAATACGGTAGTCCAAAATCCTTATGATGCATGCAAAAGTGGTACCCTGAGAAAGCCAAAATAGATACTAAATGCTACAACGACCTAGATCTAGCCCTAATATCTTGAGCTAACACAAATAAAAATCTGTACACCTCATATATACATTGATAACTCATGTTCTACTATACCGTAATTGAAATTATCATCTTTATATCGGGAATACCCAGCCTCCATAAAATACTCATAAAACCATCTAGGCCCATACTCATGGTCTAAAAGCTAGTCTGGCTCGTACTGACTCATGACTGACCCGAATTAGGTAAAGCAACAAGCGGGTAAAACCCTAACCCAAAGATGGGGTTTTACAATTCCTTCTCCATATAAAATTCTGTCCTCAAAATTTTCATATCAACTGCAATCGGAGGACTCAACTATAAAAGGCACTGAGTTGGCATGGCAAGACTATACCTGCTGACCTATGAACGCGAGGGTAGCTCTCTCTCAAAAGCTACCAGCGCACACCTGAATAGGCCAACAAGAAGCAGGACTCAAGCTCTGATGAAGGTTGCTAGCACTCTACAGATATGGATGGATAGGACCATACATACTTGAATCATCTAGCTGAACTGACTCCTAGGGTCATTGCATACTATGGGGAGTAAAATGTAATGGCCTCAGCGGAAAAACTTAGGCTCACCACTAAGGGCCTACTAGGTTGGTCAAGCAGATACTCTAGAGTTTTGCAAGGTACTAGTCTTAGATACATAGGAGAAACTATGTCAGGTGCAAGGTATATAGGCTGACGCTTGCCCATGCCTCCTTAATTGTCATCGATGTGAAAGGTCAACTATGTTTACTCTAAAGGAACTCTGCTCCAAGATCTACGACTACACTAAGGTGTTCTCTTTCTTAGTTCGATAGGCCGGCCCGACGCTCCGCGTGGTTATATTCGTACATGTTCAGACTCGCCGGTCATTATGGATCTAGTGGCATGGCGAGGCGAAGGGGGAAGCAACTACGAAGCTTCGTAGACTCGACAAGTCGCTTCGCTTATAGAATAGAATGCAAACAAGGTAGCTTGCTGACTCTCCTAGTAGCGTGCGTTGGCGGCAAGGAAGGAGGCATTGGAAAGACTAGACCATACTATAGTAGGCATTCGGGAAGCTACTAGTAGCTTCCGGCGAAGCTTCTAGAAGGCCACTACATAGATAGATCCATATACCAGAGTAATAGCGAAGCCTAGAGAAGAGGCGCAGGGCAGGATCGAAGAGCTTAGTGTGAAATGCTCAGGAAAGGAGCGGAGAAGGGCTTGTGCGCCCTCCGTTCCTTCGGTTCGGAGTGGACATCTGAAAAAGGTGAGATAAACGGAAGAGTAGCTAGCTAGCGCGCTACTCTGGCTCGCTTCGCTTTTCCCGCTCGCTTTGCTCTTGCTTCGCCCATCCGCGCTCTTTCTTTTCTTAAGCTTCCGCTTCAGCAAAAGCAAAAGCAAGGCGCATAAGCGCTCCGCTCGCCTATCTTCGTCAGGCGCAAAGCGCACGCGCCTTTGCTCCAGCCGCGCGTAGCTTCTTCGCGCACAAGCGCTCTAAGGCCGGTTTGAGCGCTCACTTCAGCGGTTTGCTGCTTGCTTTCTCGCTTCCGAGAGGCGAAGGGAGCCTGACTTACGGCTTCCAAACAAACCTGGCGCGAAGCGAAGGGATTGGATTTAACCTATGATCAGATCAGTGGGCAACCATACTTTTCTCGTGGTCTTGTTGTTGACGTTGACTTTAAAGCTATTTTCAAGTAGGCCTAGCTTTTCGGAGCTGCGAGCAGCTCACACTATGGTGGAGGAGGTGCCGTGAAGATCTAGGAGTGTGAGCAGTACGACGCGGAAAGGCTCGTCCTGTGAGTCTTCCTGCTATATGGTAGACACTGATACTAGGTAAGGGTGTAGGCTAATGAGCTGTATGGATCACTGTCGCTAGTCTAGGTCAAACTCTCAGGTATCATTGTATGAGGAACTAGACCACTCATTGGGTCCTAGCTAACTCGGTCCCAAGTCTAGTGTCTTACTCTATTCTATAAGGGAACAAGGACGGCTGTTATGACTTTACTACATACTATGGCTTTGGTGACTATTTATACAGCCACTAACTAATAAAGGGAGCAATCTATAATGGAGAGGTGGCGAGCACACCTGTGCATGCACAACACGTCTCAAGGAGTATGAAGTCATATTTTGAGTGGAACTGTGGAGTCTGAATCTGGTCTGTGGCATGTGTGCTGGTCAATGTTTGCTCATCTCAACCATTTGGGTAAACTGGTGGTCGGACTGGTATATTTGAAGGAGTGTTGTGGAAATATTTGGGTGAAGGCTCGACTCTGTCTGACATCTATGGATTACTAGAAAAGAGATTGGATCTCTTGTCTAAGTTTGGTCACACTTCTATAGGACTCAAACTAGTAAGTATCTCATCCTCATGTGTGGGGTCTAACATCAAGTGTACTGATCTAAGGAAATCTTACTAGGTAGGTATGTCACTTTGGTCTATGGTGAAGTAAGAATATTGTGTAAGTGACGAAGTGATGAAATCTATCTGTAGGATACTGGGTGGCTAAAAACATCGGAGGGTTTGTGGACATGTCTCTAAGATTATCATGATTGAACTCTGCCACAAGTGGCCAGCCTATAGAATAGTCGATTAATGACGAGTCTAAGAGATGACTCCTAAGTGGCTCTATTCTAATTAACCAACAGTAGGCATGTGTTTCTCGATATCGTACTAGTCACACACTTCTAAATGGGCGGGGATCAAATGACCCAAAGAACCACTATCTCCCCTCGAGCCTACAAGGACTCATATTGTGGTTTGACATCTGTTCTTTAGTGATGTGTGGCATGCCATTCTTACTGATTTGTAGTACTAATCTTGACTCATACAACTACTTCTGCTAAGGTAGACTCTCAAGCAAGGCTATCAATTAAGATGAGCAAACACTGGTATCCCTTTATTTCGTCAGCATGGTTTGGTCTGACTGAAGTCCCTATCTGCATTGCTCCCAAGTTAGGGTGAAGTCATGGCCTCAAAATTGGTTTGCAATCGACTATAGGTAAGCCCTAATTAGTATTGTGAAGGTACCTGCCATACTTGGGGCAAAGGCTCAATCTTAGGGCTCAAGGCAAGGACATAATCATGTTGGTGAAGTACAAGAAAAACACTATCTCTCTGAAAGATGCTTCCTCATTGAACCCACTATCTATGCCAAATGCTATAATATGAGTCAGTCTCCTCTCTCTGGCTAGGCCAAACACTAAATGAGGTTAAACTACATGTTTGATCATCTGCTAAGCATTTGACCTGTGTATCCTAGCTGTGGGCCTATAGATGTACTATCATGATGAGTGAACAACTTGAAAACTATTGTCATCCCATCTGGAGGTTATACTGCCATGTTCTCTAACTTTGCCTATGCCCATCCTTTTGGAGACTGCTGCTAACATTTTCTAATGAGACTATCTTGCAATACACAATTGACCCAAGGATGTCAAGTCAAGGCAATGGTATGGAAGATAGTTAGTGAAGTCGATCATGTGTCATCACATCAAAACATCTAGAGCTCTTAACTCTCTTCTACCCTGCTGATGTCACTTTCGTTGTACCATGTCTTCAATCTCTGACCCTACTTAGTTCCGAAAGCTAGGACATGCGGTCACCAGCCAAGGTTCAGAAATCCCTCAAATAGTTGTCCTCCTGTGGGGTGAGGCAACTACTTAGCCCTAACTTCTGTACTAACTGCTCCACTCGGTTGGTGGCAGTGTGATACGCGAATGGCGGTAGTGAGTACTCGGTCGGTCGTTCTGAAACTCGAACGGCAGGTTGTGCATCATGGATGGTGGTAGTACATCATAGATGGTGCCAGTGCATATTCGATCAGTGGTTGTGCAACTTAGTTGATTGTAGTTCTATCCATTTGGTGAGGGCCTAATCCTGATCATGTATGTCATGAACCCACTACTGTCTCTGGCATATCTAACCCCATGTGTCTGTCTTCTCAGAGGTGGCTGCTAACAACTTCGTTCAGGTTGTCCAACCAAGCGTGTTTGATCCAGAAGGGTCTGAATTATGGTGGTGTACGATGGTGGAACAATATTGAGCTCACACTGATCACCTGAAATCTGGAGTGATCCTCCTATGGTCGTTAACTGGCTCCAATAACAATCATTGATTTGGCACCAGTGGATCTAGTAAAATCTGGTCAAACATCTAAAACTGTGGTCAAAGGTAGTCTCATTCATCCTCAGTGTGTTCATGCCACTATCTGGTGAAGAGTGGCCAATAGTACTATTAGGACGAACATATATTAGTGGAAGTGGGGAGGCGGTGAAGTGCCTATGTAACGACCCAGCCCAAAGTGCAACGTAATGGGCCAAGTCATTTCTTTAAAATGGGTACCCCGGAAATTAAAGATCTCTAGTCCATTCCCACTTATAAACAGGATCTTCTCCCAGTAGGTATTAGATGTGGGACTAAGTTGAGGGATCTCACAATCCACCCACCTTAGGGAATTTCGTCCCCGAAATGCCTATTCTTGGCCCGTTGCTAGCCCCAGCCCACGACCTTTCTGGCCCATGACCGACAGCCTAGCCAACGTTCATAATCCAGCCCACCATCTAATACGGAACCAGGTCGGCTCTGATACCATTTGTAACGACCCAGCCCAAAGTGCAACATAATGGGCTAAGTCATTTCTTTAAAATGGGTACCCCGGAAGTTAAAGATCTCTAGTCCATTCCCACTTATAAACAAGATCTTTTTCCCAATAGGTATTAGATGTGGGACTAAGTTGAGGGATCTCACAATCCACCCACCTTAGGAAATTTCGTCCCCGAAATGCCTACTCTTGGCCCATTGCTAGCCCCAGCCCACGTCCTTTGTGGCCCGTGACCGGCAGCCTAGCCAACGTTCCTAGTCCATCCCACCATCTAACACGGAACCAGGTCGGCTCTGATACCATTTGTAACGACCCCGTGTAAAGTGCAATGTAATGAGCTAAGTCATTTCTTTAAAATGGGTACCCCGGAAGTTAAAGATCTATAGTCCATTCCCACTTATAAACAGGATCTTCTCCCAGTAGGTATTAGATGTGGGACTAAGTTGAGGGATCTCACAATCCACCCACCTTAGGGAATTTTGTCCCCGGAATTTGTAACGACCCAGCCCAAAGTGCAACGTAATGGGCCAAGTCATTTCTTTAAAATGGGTACCCCGGAAATTAAAGATCTCTAGTCCATTCCCACTTATAAACAGGATCTTCTCCCAGTAGGTATTAGATGTGGGACTAAGTTGAGGGATCTCACAATCCACCCACCTTAGGGAATTTCGTCCCCGAAATGCCTATTCTTGCCCCGTTGCTAGCCCCAGCCCACGACCTTTCTGGCCCTTGACCGGCAGCCTAGCCAACGTTCATAATCCAGCCCACCATCTAACACGGAACCAGGTTGGCTCTGATACCATTTGTAACGACCCAGCCCAAAGTGCAACGTAATGGGCCAAATCATTTCTTTAAAATGGGTACCCCGGAAATTAAAGATCTCTAGTCCATTCCCACTTATAAACAGGATCTTCTCCCAGTAGGTATTAGATGTGGGACTAAGTTGAGGGATCTCACAGCCTATGTGACTGTAGTTCCTCCTCGCTTCTCATCCTTATCCACTGCTACCTCCTATAAGTGGTCCATCTAAAGTCATTTATCCAAAGCCTCTCATATGCTCTCCAAGTGTTCTAGTGGCTCCGCTGACATAACTATAACCTCTATCCCTAAGGATCTATCTAAAGGTCAAAGTTCTCCAAGGTAGACCTCGAACTATGTCTAATGGATCTGTCCATGGTATTCAGTGGTCCTCATTATGTGTCAACTAATTTTGTTGGTGTTTCCATACTTCAAACTCCATTCATGTGTCCTCTTTGATAACCCTATCTCGTAATGTATACCATGTCCCCAGGAAGGACTGAAGTGGTGACATGCAAAATGACATACACGTGTTGTAATGTCCTCGATGCTCTGAGTACTCCTAGTCACAATCCGTCTCAACCTCAGTTGACTGAACATGTGGACACTCTGACTCATCTATATCTCAAGCACAGCGGTAAGGAAAAGTGGGTTTCTAAGAGTATCTGATATGCCTATTAGATCCATGCTAGCGTCTACTGAAATCATGATCTCATATCTATCTACAATTCCTCCATAATTTCTAATACTGAAACATGCACTCCTTAGGTTTGACAGAGCAAAAATCTGAAATTTTGAGACTTGAGCAAAAATCTAAAATCCTGAGAAAAGGCCAAAGGAAATACCTGCTCGCTTGACTAAGGACAACTTTACACACTTAGCTCAAAACATGAGTCTTCCATCTCAATCGACCAAGATATGGCTTTGATACCAAACTTTAACACCCCCATTTTTGGTTCATCTAAGAATTGAATCAGAATTATTACGATCGACTCGAGTCATGTCAAAATCAAATTAATCTGTAAGACTTGAACGATGAAAACAAACCAAAACAACCCTCTTGGCATCTCAAGAATAGAAGACATTACTAATTATACATGAAAACACATCAAACATAGTTAAAAGCATGAAAGAAAATAACGATGTGCTGAGCACAAGTGTGTATAGCATCTATCTATCTTTCCACAAAAGTCGACCCAATACCTAAGATCAAAAAACCTATATATATAATAAGAAAAACACAGCAACAAGTGCCACTGATTTGAAAAATAACTAATAGAAATTGGCAAGTGGAATCTTATATTCCACAAGGAAGGAAAACCTTATATAATCTCCATGGGAACACTTAAATGGCATTTACTGAGAAGCCATCAAGTTGTAGACTCCCAAATTGAATCGATGTTATGCCACTCTTGGCAAATGCCTCTCACAACAATAAGTGGTTCATTCTCGGGATAAAAAGCACACATTGTAAGCCCTCTTCATTCCTCCTTATAACGCCTGACCAAGAGCACTATGATCGAACACTCTCTAGTAGCTACCTTCAAGACCCTTTGATACTACAATTCTAAATATGCGTTGTACACGGTAATACCCATCTACTCCACGCCTTTCTGGGTGTGTGGAAGTTCAAGAAGTAGATATGTCAATATCCCTAGGGAATAGAAAAACCGTTTCACTCATCCAAAGCCCGTTGCGACTTTCATGTGTGCTCACGATATACACAGTCAAATTCACCAACTCTCAACTCATTAAAAACTCGATAAAAACTATATATATAGGGTTGGGAAGAGATTTGTATAAGTAGGCCGGAAGGCAATGTGAGGTGGATCTAATTTTGAAAACAACTCAAAGGATCTAATCCTCGAGGGTTATTAATCATGTAAGTAAAATATGTCTAGATAGATTGTGAAATCTTTCAACTTAGTCCTACATCTAATACCTATTGGGGTAAGATCTTATTTATTAGTGAGAAAAAAACTATATATCTAAAACTTGGTTAACCACTTTTGAAGAGATGACTTAAGCCCATTACGTTGCACTTTGGGCCAGGTTGTTACAAATGGTATCAAAGCCTCCTTGTTCTATGTTAGATGGTGGGCTGGACTAGGAATGTTGGCTAGGGTGTAAGCACGGGTTAAAGAAAGTCATGGGCTGGGGCTAACAATGGGCCAAGTATAGGAATTTTAAGGAGAAAATTTTCTAAGGTGGTTGGATTGTGAAATCCCTCAACTTAGTCCCACATCTAATACCTACTGGGGTAAGATCCTGTTTATTAGTGGGAATCAACTATAGATCTAAAATTTGATTAATCACTTTTGAAGAGATGGGTTAGACCCATTACGTTTCATATTGGGCTGGGTCTTTAGAGGACGTGTTAAGTGGGGTTCAATCAAATAACCAGTTAACACATTCTATGATTTAAAAACTAAATCCACGATGGACTAGAGGGGAGGACGTAGAGTGTGATGGTGGTGGTGACTGATGAAGTCCGGTTGTTGGTTGGCCAAAAAACCACCTAAAAATGACAAAAATCGTCGCTAGGGTATGTGGACTCGTTAGTGACCATTCTGGCGATGACGGTCAGCGGTGCTAGGCTCAATCGGTGGGCCGTCGAGTGGGGAAGGCATATGAGGTAATGATCGCCGGTGTCCGGTATGTGACTGGTAGGAACAGGTCGGAAGCAGGGGTAAATGCTACCGAGAATGATGATGTGGTCGGTGGTGATCATGGCCACGACGATGGTGGGGGCATTCTCACAATGTAGGCCTCAGCGAGGGGAAGCTGTTTTGTTGGTCGGCCTCACTGGCACTAGAAACAGACCTGAAAGGCGGCGTCGATGGAATCCAACTGACAAAACACCATTGCCAATAGCAAGCGCGGAAACGTTGGTGGTGATGATAGGTATGGGTCGATAGGTGGCTGCAAGGCGGTCATGGTGGTGTCGGTCCGGTGGCCGAAGGTGGTCGGAGACTCACCGGCGGCGCTAATAATGAAAACCCTCCAAACACATGGGGGAAATCCGGGAAATTGGGTGGCCATTGCTAGGTCTAACATGGATGAACTAGATCTTGTCACGTTGCATGATTTGAATGTCTTACAAATTGTGGGCCTAGTGGGGTCCACCTAAGGTATATATATATATATATATATATAGTCAGAAAGCTCGAATTGAGATAATAGTGATGAGCACGTACAATATCAATTGGTCGAATCAATTATTTAATATTATGGAAATTTATTATTTTTGAATTTCAATTGAATTTTATATTTATTTTGTGTTAAAAAAATATAAGCCTTAATTGATTCGACCAATTCAAAACACGACAAATATCAATATTAAATTATTTTCAAATTATTTTTGGTGAAAATCTGTGCTCTAAAAGGATATGGAATTCATAAAATCTGAAAAAATTAATATTATTCTTGCTTTTTTAAAGCAAGTAGATATACTCTGTTAGTGGGAGTTAAAAAGTTAACGTTAGCCAAGTTTGAACTCGTCCTCCCTAGGAAGCATAAATTAGCCGATTTTGAACTCTTCCTCCCCAGGAAGCATCTCCACGACCACTGGGGTAGATCACAGGAGGACTAAAAAATATTTATTTGTTACAATGATCACTAGGAGATAAGTTATCTCCCTTCCTCTATTTCAAATTGATCAAATAATAAAATGCAATTGCCTGTCATTGATTGGGTCCTCCTCAAACACAGTTCGATACTATAACATACATATATATATATATATATATATATATATATATATATACTATACACTAGATATGTATCTAGTTATTTTAGAACTTTCTAAGTCTTTAGATCTCCTTACTAGTTGTTGTAAAAAAACCATTGTTTTTCGTAAATTCTTTTCCTACACAAGGAATTTCCTAGCAGAACACCTTAAATCTGCGACTTCGCCTACCTCGGCCTTGCGTCGATTTACCAAGAGGTACTGCGTCACCTAGTCTAGGTCAAGTCTCTAAGAATCACTTTGGCTATGATACCACTACGCACAGATATCACTTCGCCTACCTTCGGCCTACGGTATTAATTATCTGTTTACCCAGTCAAGAAGTTTATAAATAAGTCTTTCCCTCTCAGTTGAGGATCATCTCTGAAATCTTCTAAGCTTTTAATCTTTTCGTCTGTGAGTTTCTTAAGTTTGCTTTTCAGTTTTCATTTGAGTTTGCTTTCAAAGGTTTGAACAGTCTTCTGTTTCGTCTTCCTCCTTCCTTGTTTATATTTCTGTTATAAAGAAAGGAATCTAGATGAGTCGCTTTCATCTTTCCCTTTACTTTATAAATTTCTTATCTTCGTGTTTCGTTTGAGTTGTGTCGCTTTCACTCTTTCTTTTCCCTTTTCTTCTCAGTCGATTATTCGTGTTTTATTGTTATGTCAATATGTATGTTTCTTCAATCAGAAAATCCCAAAAAGATTTGATTTGAGCTTGAGTCTGTTTGATCTATCTGTTTGAAAAAATCAGTTTGATCTGCACAGTGTTTGTGAGTTTGTGCGTACTCAGTTCAGAGACTAAGGATTTGTAAAATATACATACTTGTGTTTATATACCTGTATGTGTATGTATTGAGAGTACTGTATTGAGAGTATTCACCAAAAGTGAATTTGTAAGAAATTACCAACAGTAAAGAAGTAAATTTCTGGTATGATTTTAATTATTTCTTTACATACTGATATGCATTGATAAAAAACCGTTTTCAATAAAAAACTCGTTTTTACTCCCACAAGGGATATATTTGCTCCTGCAAAGGATATAAATTATAATTTTGCTACATGTCCCTGTGAAAGGGTATAAGATATTCTGTGATAAATATTTTATGATATTTATACTTCTTGTTTAATGTTAATTTTTGCAGAATATTATCTTAAGGGTTAAGTATGCTATGTGGTCGCAACATGTGTTGATCTTCCACATCAGAAGAAAACCCCTTTGTGTCATTTCTCTGTGTCTGTTACTTTGTGAATATATTAAGTTTTGTTACTCTGTGAATATATTAAGTTGTTCATATTTATGTAATATTACTTTGTGTTGTTAAGTTATAAGTCATTAGAAATCCCCTGTGCGTAGTGGTATC